>JASBWR010000076.1:0-133137 GCA_030039265.1 Naganishia cerealis
CCTCCCTCTCGTCGAGCCTCGAGGTGGCGTATACTGATCGTCAAGTAAATGAGCTTGTAGCTCGCAAATTGGCACAGAATCCACGACAGTCGTTGGTGCCTATTAGGCTTGAATTTGAGAGCGAGAGAGACAAATTCAAATTGAGAGACACTTTCTTATGGGATATGGACGAACCAATTGTACGGTTGGAATCATTTATACAACAACTTTTGGAGGATTATCGATTTATTCCTCAGACCCATTACTCCGCTATACTTGCGTCTGCAAAGGAACAAATCACCGATTTTCAACGTGTACCCGACGAAATGGTCGGTGAGCTTCGTGTGCCTATCAGGATAGATATCACCATCAACAACACCCAATTGATAGACCAATTTGAATGGGATATTCTCAACTATAACGACAATGATCCTGAAGACTTTGCACGCACGATGTGCGAGGAAATGGAGCTTCCAGGCGAATTTGGCACCTGCATCAGCCATAGTATCAGAGAGCAAGCTCAGTTGTTTCATCGTGCACTTCTCTTTGTTGGCTACAGTTTTGATGGTTCTCCAATTAACGAAGACGAGATTAGAGGGCATCAGTTACCTTCGCTAAAGATAGACTCAAACGGCGAGGACTTCTATCTGATCTTGCGTAATCCCAACGCTGTGGCTGATTACTCGCCGGCATTGCTCAAGCTTACGCAATTAGAGATAGAGAGGCTCGATAAGGAGATCGAACGTGAAGCTAGACGGAAAAGACGTCACAATTTAACCGAAGAAAGCGGAACAGGACGTGGATCTTCGAGGAGAGGAGCCTTGACGACCGCCAGAGGTGGACCATCTCTCCCAGATCTTTCGGATATGCCAAAAACTTTCCGCACCCCAGCACCTCTGAGTATCTTGCCCGGAGCAGTCGATCTCGGAGTACCGGATATCTACACCTATAATGAAGTCTACGGGATGAAAACACAAATACGAAACCCAGTTCCGTCGTCTGAACCGCGAGTGAAATATAGCCATAATGGGGGCCGTTTCATCGTTACTATCAAAGTACCATGAGCGATGGGCCCTGGCGGTTTTTTTTGTGGGGTTGGGCAGTGGGTGCATTGGATGTTCTTCAACTGGAACGAGTGGGGTTGCAAAATTCACATGAGAAAGAGTTCCCATAAGTTGGGACCAAATCTCAAGTTTTGGGTTGAGCCATGAAGTACGCATTAATCACTGGAGCTTCGCTGGGAATTGGATACGAGGTTTGTGTTGCACTCTCTAAAAAGGGTTACAAGGTCTTGGGGTGTGCACCCAAACTGGTAGAATGGGCTTTAAACGAGTTGACAAGAGACCATGGTGTGTATACATTTACCTGTGATATCACCAGCAAGGCGGATCTTGATCGAGCTGCCGAGATTGTCAAAGAGCAGACCGGTGGCAGACTCGATATTTTGTACAACAATGCTGGAATTTCTTATGGTGGACCTGCCATTGAAATGGCAGAAAACGAAGTTGACAGGATTTTTCAAGTAAATGTGATTGGCCATATCAATATGACCAAAACCATGAGTGATTTTGTTATCGCAACCAAGGGTACTATTGTGTTTACTGCCTCGGTTGCTGCCCGGGTAATGCTTCCTTTTGGCTCAGTTTACTGTGCTACAAAAGCTGCAATTGATCAGTATGCTTTGTGTCTCCACTCTGAAATGGAGCCATTCGGCGTTCGTGTGCACTCTGTGATTACCGGTGGTGTGAATACTGCTATCTGTGATTCCAATACGAAATCGTCATTTGCCAAACTGAGGTATGATGTCGAAGGTGTGTACGAATGTTGCGATGCTGCGACCAATATGTCCCGGAACACCAGAACGTCCATATCTCCAGCCAAGTACGCAGATCAAGTGGTCCGGAAGATCACGGCGAGACGTGATCCTGGGTTCAATCTTTACCACGGTCATGGCGCCTACTTGTTGCACTGCTTGAGCAGGTATGTTCCATTGTGGTTGACGGAATTTTTAATCCAAAGACACTTTAAACAGTTGAAGATGTTCCGCAACATCCGCAAGCAGGTACGCAATCGTGATAAGCTAAAGTGAATCAGATCTACTAGTGTTACTAGTTAATGCTACAAATATATAGTCTACATCTGCTATTTGCCTGCATATACTGCCAGTATCTGTGGCGCATTCGTAATCTCAATTCTCACCTTTGTCTACACCAACAAATGAGTCCGTATCAGCCGTTGAGCGGCGGAACGAGTTCCAGCGATGGAGACGGTCACGGAAATCATTCTCTGCATTTCAACACTTCGCAGGAACCACTTTTAGATGAAACCGATAATCGGCACAGCCTCTCCGATAGTGACGATGACAACTTTGTAGACACGAATACTTCACTTTCTCCACAACAAACAGCCAATACCGTTACTCAAGGACCAGAACCCGTTGCTGGATCATCAGCAGAACTTCGAAACTCCCTAAACAATCTCGATCTTGAGCTGCAAACACCTAGGAAACTAAGTGCTCGTGAAAGGATAATTAACGTGTTTCACCATTTTGTTCCCATACGGCAGACATACGAACGACTTAATAATGGCCTTACGACTGGAAGAATGCAACCAAATACCCCGGGACAATTTATTGGACATGGAACTGACGGAGTGTTCCGCAACTTGATGGCCAAACCAGATACAGAATCTAACCGAATAGGTCAAGAACAGCACCCACCTTCGTATGAGGAAGCAGCAGCAGATGCGGTACCGGAGTATTGGGAGTCGACCATCATCTCACCAATATATGAGGACGAGGTGTTTGTGGAAGGCTTGCCGGTGGGCAATATTGCCAACTTTGTATGGAACGCATTGGTTACGGTTGCATTCCAATTCGTAGGGTTTGTGTTGTGCTACCTTTTGCATACCTCACACGCGGCTAAGGAAGGGTCTCGGACCGGACTTGGAATAACATTTGTGTTCTATGGTTGGAACATGGTACCTGCTAATTTCGGAAGCCTTGATGCGGTCCCTATACGCTATCAACCAACAGACCCTAATCTGGTGGATATTACCCATTCGCTGTCTATCAAGGGAGGAAAGGTGGATGGGTACAAGTCGGACATATTTCAACAAAACGTTGATACTGAACCACATCTGAAGACTCCTTATTTTGCCTATGCATTGATAGCATTTGGCCTTTTTATGGTTTTAAAATCGTTTGTTGATTACTATAGAGTGAAGCAAATCGAACACCAGATTTTTGCTCCCCATCGACAACAACAACAACAGGAGGCAGAACAGCAACTGGCATCCCAACTGGGTGATAATCATGAGACAAATGAGTAATATTAATTTATTGACAGTCCAGCTATGATCTATATAGAATACAAGTCATCACTTCTTTTTCTTGGACTTTGTGCGATCGTCCACCAATGGACCCCAATATACAAAGAATAAAGGTTCGCAAAGCAAATGGAACGGATAACGGGAAACAGCAAAAAGAAATGCTCCCACGGCGAGTCTCGATCTCGCGGCATTCAGATTTCAGATCTCAAGCAGAGATTCGTAAAAGTCTGACGCTCTTCCAACTGAGCTACGCGGGAGTTGTTATTTTCAGGTGACTCGAATTGAATATGACACAATACTCTTTTCTTTCCCACCGGAAAGTCTCATTCGGAAGAAATCGCCTGTCACCCCGAGGCTGTAACCCGGCGGGTCAGCTCGAAGGAAGTCTGGAAGACAGACAGTTTCGGAATTACACAGACCGCGCAGTTCTCGCAGTTTGCTTTGCAAAGTTTGCAAACCAGTGGTCTCTTCAAAGCGTTCGAGGTTAGTTGCTTTGGAACTAAACGTAAGTACTCGTCAAGACCCCTGTCTGCCCTGTCCCCCTGAAGTCCTTCCTTGGCTTGCGAAGCTTTCTTTCTGCCACGAGCCAAGCTGATCGGAATCGTCTTACGTAGTTCACCTTGCGGCTTGTCATTTCGGCTTCTAACCGATGTACCCAATTCTGTACATGGGGTCGGAAGCTGGGTCGCTCACTTTTTCCTGCGGCTATGTCACACAGCATTCAGGATCCGCAGGGACCGGAAGACCTTCATGCTCTTGAGATTGTAGCTTGGTCCCGAACGTCTTGGTTCTTGGGAGAATGATCACCAGCGCATATTGCTATCTGTCTCCTTGGGTGAAACACTAGAGGCGCTGGCGTCTGTCTTAACGTCGCTCGTCGGAGTTACCAATTGCCCTGTTCACTTCGCAAGACTGCCTTACCTTTAAGAAGGCCCGACTTGGGCGGTTTTCACAACATCTCCGTAGGAGCAACATTACAATCAGCATACGGATTGGTCACACAGTGCTGCAGAGAACTTTGTTAGTTCAATCGCAACTGTACGCCATAAGGCAACGCTGATTTTTTTTCTGCTGTGTATCGACAGGAGTACGCCGGATATGTATGAAGATGAGAAAGAACAAGGGTATATCTACCCATCTGTGGGTTCACGTCGACAATCGATATCCAGTTTTCAGGTGTGTGGCCTCTGTTAATCTTCGTTGCGATAAGACTTAGCTAATCGTGATCTCGCTCAGCGTTATTTGCCGTCAGTGATCCGCTCATCCCTGATTGCGCTTTGCCTTTTCTCTTCCGGTATCCTCTTGGGAATGCATTATCCGTTCTTCCTATCCGTCTATACCAGGCGATCAAGCGAAGGTCTAGTCTCCCTTCTTCCCGCTCGTTTGCCACCCCCGCCGCTGGGCTTGAAACCGCCAACAGCTAGTCTTCCAGATCCGGAACCCGAAATCCCCAACATTGTGCATTATGTCTATGGTCTTAAACCGCCTTCTGGGATGTCGCAACAAGGACCGGAATTCCCATACTTCGCCTACATCGGCATGCGGTCCGCAATGACGGTTCTGAAGCCGGAGAAGATCATGTTTCACTGCCTATATGAGCCAACGGGTTATTGGTGGGATCAGGTGTTGAACTGGGAAGGCTGGATCGACGAAGAAGACGGTGGAGCGCGTAAAGGATTAGTACAGGTGGTTCCAGCAAGGGAAGTGGAGTTCATTGGCGAGGAAAAAAGACCGGTGAAGCATGTGAGTTAAAAACCAATTTCTTACGCATCAACGACCCCTGAGCTGATGGACACTCCATGTGTTTAGTATGCTCACAAAGCCGATATTTTGCGACTGGAAATGTAAGTAGATCGCACTACAGGCTGTCTGCACTGTCAGGGGATCAATGCTTATACGGATGTATCCTTGGGACCGTTCAATGCTATTTCGATTAGTTTACAGCATTATGGGGGAATATATCTAGACATCGATACGATTATCCTTCGATCATTCCGAGATGCGGCGTTGATGATGCAGGATACGGTTCTTGCGATGGAGGCCAAGCATCTCAGCATCTCTCACGGAAGAGCATCGGATGACGAGATGACACCCAAGGGGCTATGCAATGCGATTATCGTGGCAAGACCTGGAAGTACGTTTATCAAGCGCTGGTTGGACAGTTATGAAGCCTTTGATCATAACAAGTGGGCGGATCATTCTGTTGTAAGTTCTCATCCTGCTGGCACACCTCTTGAACGCTCAAGCCTGATTGACATATTTTGCTTCTTGTTCAGCGGATTCCGTGGACATTAGCCCAGCTGTATCCTACGACCGTGACAGTTCTCTCAGAGCGGGTATTCTTCTGGCCGATGTGGACTGCCGAACACATCGATGCTGTTTACGTGAAGAATGAATATGACTTTGAAGCCAGTGGCCAGCTAGCGTGAGTCTCTTCATTTTCCCATAACCTTTTGCAAAGCTGATGCAGATATGTTGCGGGTCTTAGATACCATCTCTGGGAGAGTGTGGCGAAAAAGCACCTTGCAAACTTGAATCCCACAACGCTCCAGTCTGGCAACTCTTCCTTTACACGAGTCGCGTCTCGTTTCATGGCAGCCGACGAAGAAGCAAGATGGCTAAAATATGTGGAAGGCAGCAGAAAGTATCCTTTTCGACCGTTGACTTTATCTGATGTGATGGGACCGACAGGAACTCGTTGATTGTGCGCCGTATCCAACCTCCTTGTTCGCAGCTTGTGTATCACCCCGGACGACCCTCTTAATGATTACGCGGTTGATAGTTGTATATAGATTAGACTGTATCCCTACCATGGTGTCTTGACCCCGATGCCTTCTAGCGGGCAGTGTGTCGAAGATAACAGCAGCCTCTTAGTATAGCTTAGCTAAGGAGCCAGTTTCATACACCGTAGTCGCGAGCGATATTTGTGGCAGGCAGTTGTTCGTCGCATAAAGCTGTGTTCCACTAGCCGCTTACGTCCAAGCCGATTTCTCACATTGAACTGGAGAAAGGTTCCCCTTCCACTCACCGTCGGGGCCTAGTGGTTTATCCACAGTCCGTTGAAAGCAGTTCAAGCTAGCTTGCCGTCGGACAATAATTCTTGCTCGCTTTAGCTTAGTCAGCCTGCATTAGGTTAAAGTGATCGGCGACCATGTATGTTTTCTGTGTTCGACTTCTTCTGTTTGGCGTCGTCATTTCTCCTCCTGGACCATTCAACTATACTACAGTAGACTATATTCCTCTATAACCCTGTCTTCGCCAGCTTAAGCACAACCGTAAAGAAGCAGAATCGAAAGCTCCCGCCAACCAGACATGAAGCTTTCGGGGCCAAGTGCCATGTTCAACTCCTTTTTGGGCGTGCTCGACATCAAGTCAGGTATGTTGTCCATTCAGAAGCTCGGAACTGCTGTGCTGAATCCACAATGATCCAGGTGCCCAGATAATCATTCTTTTCGGCGTAAGTAGTCTCATATCTGTCTAGCATGGTGCATCAGTTGAACAAGAACGTTGCTCCTCAGGTACTCAACAAGGTTGCAGGAGTCTACGGTCTTTTGTCAGCATTTACTGGCGGAACGCCAGGTCAATTGAGTTTCTATGTTTACTCTACGGCGACCTTGGCCGTAGCGGTATGGGGCCTTCGAGCGATATCAGCTGTAAGTTTGTCCCAGTAACTTTGCAAAGTTCGATCACCCATCGTCCCGCTGTTATTTTCCCAGGAATCCTCTGCCAAGGTGCTCAAACTCACCCACCTGTACGTGATCGACCATATCGTCCAAACGATATTCACACTTGGATTCGCTCGCCATTATTGGTACGAGGTCCCGCACGACGGTAGACGAGTGGTAAACTCTCAAGCTCAGGAGGATCTAATTCGACTGGCCGTCTCGCGAGGGGAAGTGAGCGATAAGATGCCCGATAATATAGAAGAAATCGCACGGGGCTTGTGGGAGAAGGAAGAGCCCTTTGCAAAAGTGGTATTATTCCTGGCGTGGGCCATTAAAGTCAGTTAAACGTTTTCATATATGCTGTGAAAAAGTCTGACTTTTCTATGAAAATTCGTAGTTCTACTTTATCCTGGTGCTATACTCGTATGCGTCGCATCTCAAGTCGAACACATACCATACTCTACCGCTATCATCCTCCACGTCAGATCCGGATCGTCTCTCCACCAAGGATCAATACGCATCCACCGCACCTGCTGTGCCTAGCCATCCTGCGTACGAAGGTTCACTGGATTCGAGGGAAACGGCGAAGCGCCTAGCCATGCTGAAGGAGAGTGAGAATGAGGTTGCGCACGCTGAAGCGGAGTTCCATTGGGACAGTGACGAGGAGAATGCCACTGAAAGATCAGGGCTGAACGGGAATGCTCTCGCGAAGGGCAAAGGCAAAGCTGTCGACAACGAACACTAGATCAGTGAGACAATGCTGTTTGTCTGGGGAGCTCTTTTGTATCGAGGGGACGGTATTATAATAAACTTCATTACCCATATGCACCCGTTTAATGGGCCCTGGCGTTTCCTCCCGCATTGAGGACAGAAGCAGTGAAACCAAAAGAGGACTCTTTCCCGGCAGGTATCACCACGGCCTGTTTTGCCACGCCACGCCCTTCTAATCCGCCGCCGATGATTGACGATATCGATGATAATAGCTTGCATGATCAGGTGGAGGTTGATGAGGATCGGATGAAAGATCTCGCCCAGGTACGGTTTGCATCCGGGGCCCTCGAGCATCATGTCAGCCATCGCTCGGAATGGTATCCTGGACCGCTCAACTCGGGAGCACAAGACAATACAAAGCAGCGGATCCCTCTCTCTTCACACGGCGGACTCACGGACTTACCACACAAGAGCCGCTACACCCACGGGACGACGTCGATCCCCGTTGGCGTAAATCACCCAACCTTCTCGAATGCCTCCGGCAGCGCACTGCGGGTAGCACGACCACAACTGTTTCGCCATGAACGCAGCCGAGAGTTTGATACAGGATGGTAAACCAGTAGAATCAATGGAATCGCCGAGATATGCGGACTTTGTGAGTGGCTACTTCCGGGTGCGGTGCACAAACTTGTACTTATCTGCGTGACTGCATCTTCAGACAAAACCACCAGCGATACCTCCTCGAGCAAGAGGAAGGCCTCCACCCTTACCTTTGGCAATGTCAAGAAGCGACTCTGGTATCACTGGCACTGAAGGAATGACGGAGAGTGCCTCATTACAGCAGACCGTTCCGGAGTCTACCGAATCGGACGTTACACCCAAAACGCCCTCGTTACCGGTCTTCGCCAACGAATCCCGTCCCTCGGTCGACATACTCCCTCAGTCCTCCCGCACCAGCTCCTCAACCTCGTTCCAAAGCAATTCGAGTGCTCTTCACTCGCATCCATCAGACGGTCGAAACACGTCGGATAATGTTAGCATAATTGGGACGACAGGCATCGCTGTCGGGACTCCTGAATCTTCCTCTTCGACTTCTATTAACCAAATGCAAGGACTTGGTATCTTGGATTCCCAAGATGGTTTCGGTCGCAAGATGGGTTATACCTTGCAAGTTGAAGCACCTCTTTTGCAAGACAGTGCATCGATAGGTAATATTCCACTGCCCGCATCTTCCGAACTACAAAACCATGAAGGGAGAAGTAGAAGTAACGAGGATCTACGTGCTCGAAGGGAATCAGGATCAGAGTGGACACCTCCTGGACGTATTTCCAGGCCAATTGAAAATCTCTCCTCTTCTGTTCGGTCGTCAAGCCAACACTCGCCGGATCCTGCAAGTTCACCCAGGATGACCAGCACTGGCAGTTACTTTACCAGACGTCAGCAGCAGACACAGGATTTGCGAAGTGAAGTAGACGAAGAGAACAGGAAGAGACGCGAGAGGCGGACAATAATGGTGAAAGATGGGTACAAGATTGTGGATGGCGTTCGGGCCAAAGCGAGTTCGTCTGGAGTCTACACGCGTGAGTTCGATCTATCCAATGAAACCGTCCCTTGTCCCTGATGTCGCTTCCAACTCGTTGCCATCTCGAACAGCTCGCACATTTTCCGGGGTTTCCGGCGGTACAGGAACCCCCTCGGGCTCGAGCGTCTACACTCCACCAAACCTTTCTCCATCAAGTACACCGGGATTGTCAACGCACAATGGCTTAGGGGGTTCATCAGGCACTACACCGATGTCTGAACATCCGTTCATCAACCAAAGCATCTCCTCTTTACCCTCGCCTGCGATGCTTTCCCCAGTACGCTCCCCGATGTCTTATACCTCCATATCGTCACCAGAGCCGCCAGCTTCCGCGGGTGCTTCTTCCACTAAAGGTCGTCACTTCCTTCCTTCAGCTCTTGGGAGGAGGAAATCATCGGGCTTGATGTCTCCAGGGGACTCGACCCATCACATGCTTGGTTCCGCCGTGAGCGGTATGCGAAGCCTCAGCATGGGTATCGAGACGTGGAGGAAACATTCGGTATCGTCTTCAAGTCATGGTCGGAGATCCGTCACCTCTCCTTCTGCAACAGAATATGATGACATGCTATTACAACAGAATAATACGCAGCGACATTCACAATACATGGGGAGGATGTCCAACCCGCAGGTGCGATACGAACCCAACGCATCGGTACCGATTATCGACTTGCCTAACCCTCGATCACCTCGCCGAGAGTCCGAGCCTTCTCAGCACCAGCGTCGAACGTCGACCGGAACGAGTATGTCTTTGATTCAGCCAACGCCTCAACACCTGGATGAGCAGGCTACAGTACATCCCAGCACTATGGCCGGCAAGAATGTAAAAGGGCTCAGGCTTCCCTTGTCAGATATGCACAGTCAAATCACCTCGGGAGCATTCGCAACCTCATCAGCGGAGCCTCAAGCTGGCCTGGCTCCTGCACCAATGCCGTCGGGAAGCAATCAGGATAACCTACTTCCAACCGGTCTGCTTTCGCCGGCCCCAATAACAGACAATCCCGAATCATCTCCGTTGCAACTCCCATCAACTACGCCGGCTTTGGCGCCGGCTCTATCCATGGGCGTCGCTACGAAGGGTACCAGGAGGAAACCTGTTCCGTCGACGTTCGCTACTACGCTTCGGTCTACTAGCTCGGATGGAGCTGGGGCGCAGGAAGGAGCAACGGCGTCGAGTGCGGATGCATCTGGTATAATCAGCAAGCAGTGATACCGTAGTTAGTGTCTATGAATAATACCCGTATCTTGCAGATCAGGATGCTCTAGTTTTGCAAGTGGTAGACCCATTTCACGTATGTATATGAGAGTGCATAAGCCGGCGATATCGCATTGGACGTGGCCCTCGTGAGAAGATACGCGAACGCGACCCGTTTAATTAAATCGCGTCGAGCCACTTGGAAACGGTGTTCGTTCATTGTCTACCTGGCCGTTTCTGAGAACAGAGTCATTTCAGTTCTACATACCATATCTAGAACGTTCCCAACACCCACCATGTCCTCACCACCCTTGGATTTCCCCTCCAGCAGCGCCGGCGGAGGCGATAGAAGCAGTCAGGCCGGTGGCAGGACGCCAACAGCAGCCCGCCGTAACCCTCGAGGGGTCTTAGGGGGAATGAGCAGTCCTGCTTTTGGAAACGATGTTGGTGAGTGCTGGCATGAACGCTGGGGGAGTGGTCAGAACGCTGACAGTACGCTCAACATACAGGTCTCCCTCCCACAATGTCATCCCCCTTGAACTTTCCGTCGTCTTCAAATCGGGGATCCCTTCCTCCTTCTTCCTCCGGCCATCGCTTGGGCAGGGTTGCAGCTCAGAATTCTCTCGGAGCAAGGGCGAGTCAGCTATCCAGTGACGCTGCCCGCGGTGAACAACCGCTTTTCTTCCCCGGGTAGGTCCTTATGGACGCAGGAGTCATGCCAATCGACACTAACGTGTATTGCTGATTCTCATTAGATCCGGCGAGTCCACACCGCGAAGACCACGACGCGGCGATATCCATTCCTCATTACCGTTCTCTTCTCCATCGCTTGCTCGACGGGTCATACCTTTCAACAACGCATCCCAAAACAGTCAGAACAGACTCGGCAATCACCCTTCCTCTTCCGGCGGTGTCGGTGGACCACGATCATCGTCGCCGCCAATTGGCGCTGGTTATAACTTGACGTCCGAGGCTAATGCACCAACGCTGAGTATGGCTGATTCTGGTGGTCTCGATGGACGTTCTGACGGATTAGCCGATCAACATAACGAATCTGAAAGAGGCGATGCTGGGACGGTCAAGTTCATTTGGGGTACAACAATCGAGCTACAACCTGCCATGAACCAGTTTAGAGACTTTCTCATAAACTTCAAGCCAAAGTATAGGGCTGCTTATAACAAGAAGGCTAGGGACGCCATTCTTGCTGAGCAGGACACAATGGGTTCCTCCCTTGGTTTCGGTATGGACCCGACATCTGCAGCAAGCACAGTTCCCGCACCCAATCCGTTATACGACAACCTCTCCCGGGAAAAGGCTGAAGAGAAGCTTTACATCCGGTACTTGACGATCATGCGCAAGACGACCCAGTCAAATCTCAATCTTGATTCTCTGAATCTGCTCGCATACCCACCGAGTAAAAAGCTATACCATCAACTCATCGCTTATCCCCAGGAAGTCATCCCGATCATGGATCAGGTCTTGAAGGATGTCATGATTGAATTGTGTGAAGATGCATGGGCGTCCCTGCAAGATGGCCTCGAAAGAGACATGCTTATGGAGGAAGCGAATGAAATGCAAGGTAGGATTTACAAGGTTAGACCTTTTGGCGGTGAAAAGACTGTCAACATGCGGGATCTCAACCCTGGAGGTATGTCGATTCGGACTTTTGCCACCGTGTTTCACGAGCGCTGAATATGATCGAGATTTCAGATACCGACAAGCTTGTTTCGGTCAAGGGGTTGGTGATTCGTGCAACACCTGTTATTCCCGACATGAAGCTTGGTATGCATCAAAGTTGCGGGAAGGCATTGTTCCAAAATTCTTATCTCTTCTCCCTTAGCCTTCTTCCGATGTCTGGTCTGTCAACATACGGTGCAAGAAGAAATTGACCGAGGGCGAATCAACGAGCCACAACGATGTCCTAGGGAAGAATGTAACGCGTCCGGAACAATGACACTCATTCACAACCGATCCGAATTCGCTGACAAGCAAGTGGTGCGATTGCAAGAAACCCCCGGTTCGTTTGAAGCTTCCCCCAGAAAGAGGATGTGAATGGAACTAACCTTGTTTGGGAATGCAGACTCGGTACCGGATGGGCAGACTCCCCATACTGTCTCCCTGTGCGCGTACGATGAGCTTGTCGATCTCGTCAAGCCCGGTGACCGTGTCGTAATAACAGGTATCTTCCGGTCCATTCCTGTTCGCCTGAATCCTCGTCAGCGATCCATCAAGGCACTATTTAAGACATATGTCGATGTGGTACATGTCAAGCGTACCAACGTCGCACGAATGGGTTACGACCCTACTACTCGAGGCGGAGAAGGGCGACCGCCTGGAGTCGGAGTCGGCGGCGAAGATGACGAAGAGGAAGGTTTGAGTCACGCCGACCGAATGGACATTGAGGCTGATCAAGATGGCGAAGGACACCGACCTTTGTCAGCGAATGCCGAAATGGAAGAAAAACTTCGCGAACTTTCGCGCAGGCCGGATATCTATGATACGCTTTCGCGTTCATTGGCTCCTTCTATCTGGGAGATGGACGACGTCAAGAAGGGAATTTTACTTCAGCTTTTCGGAGGTACCAATAAGAGTATCTCTCGGGGAGGAGGTTCGGGTGGTCCGAGGTATAGAGGAGATATCAACATCTTGATGGTTGGCGATCCCGGTACTTCGAAATCGCAAATTCTATCTGTATGTTCTATGGATGTGCCGGGCGATTTCAACGTACTAACCCATTCATCCACCTTTATGACAGTATGTACACAAGATCGCGCCGCGAGGGGTCTACACATCTGGTAAAGGTTCCTCAGCTGTCGGTTTGACTGCATATGTCACGCGAGATCCCGATTCGAAGCAGTTGGTTCTGGAGAGTGGCGCTCTTGTTCTCTCGGACGGAGGTGTGTGCTGTATCGATGAGTTTGACAAGATGAGCGATTCCACACGAAGTGTCCTGCACGAAGTCATGGTGCGTCGAACGATTGTCGTTGAACGAGGCAAACAGTGCTAATAAATTGTCATACTGTAGGAGCAACAAACTGTTTCCATTGCGAAGGCAGGTATCATCACTACTTTGAACGCGCGAACCTCGATTCTCGCTGCAGCCAACCCGGTCAACTCGAAATACAATCCTCGATTACCTATTCCCGCGAACATCGATCTGCCCCCAACGTTGATCTCACGTTTCGATCTGCTGTATCTCGTTCTGGATAAGATTGACGAAGTTACGGATAGACGTCTCGCCAAGCACTTGGTTAACCTCTATCTGGAGGATCGACCTGATACCGGTGGTCAAGACATTTTGGTGAGTGCTTTTCTTCGTTCTCGCCGGTATAAGATGCTGATCAATAACCTCTTCACCATAGCCTGTCGAGACCGTGACCGCGTATATCACTTACGCTCGCTCGAAAATACATCCCGTTCTCACGGAGGCCGCCTCTCAGGCGCTTGTCACGTCTTATGTCCAGATGCGAAAAGTCGGAGAGGACGTGCGAACACAAGAACGTAGAATTACAGCCACTACTCGACAGCTGGAGAGTATGATCCGATTGTCTGAGGCTCATGCCAGAATGAGGTTCTCCGAGACCGTGGACTTGGAGGACGTCAAGGAAGCATTCAGACTGATCAGAGATGCTATTCGAGAGAGTGCTGTAAGTGACAATGGTAATCCGGAAGAATGCAACGATCTAATCGAGAATCCATCCAGACGGATCCCATCACGGGTCAGATCGATCTGGATCTCATCACCACTGGCGCTGGTCAGCAAACAAGGAAGTTGCGCGGTGATCTCAAGCGAGAGGTCCGCATTCATTTCTTTCTAGGCAGATGGTCCAAAAGCTAATCAATCTATTGTTACCAGATTCTGACTTTGCTGGATGCCGGTGGACGACAAGGGCTCAGATGGCAATCTGCTATTCGGTCGATTGAAGAGCAGTCTTCCATCCCTGTCGATCCGAACGAGTTCGCTGAAGTCGTCCGAGACCTTGAACATGAAGGCGTTGTCAAGGTTGTTGGCGAGCGTGAGAAGCGAACCATCCGCCGAGTCGCTGATTGAGCAGAGGAAGGGTAGATGTATAGCTATAGTACTGACAAGAGTTCTTTGGTTGTTATATTATCGGTTGTATGCTGTATGAGTAGTCCTGATCTCTATACTGAATAATACCATTGAAGGGCTTGCTCTCACGGGACGATAATTCTCTCAAGCTGGGCTTGCTTGAACAGAGAGAAACTGCCATCGGACCGAGCTACATCAATCCTCTCGAGAAGATGAAATCGGCACACCTCGACAAAGGCTTAGACGATGGGCCAAGGGAGTGCATTCCACCTCGCGGCCACACCCATTACCTCTACGAGCCTCGACGCTGTCTGCTGTTAGTTCTGTCACTACTGCACGCGAACGTTATAAGAAAGCGCAAACAAAAGGCAATCATTGATACCAGCACTACAACCCCTAGGACTTCTTTCCACACATTCTCGGACAGTGAAAGTCTATTCAAAACATGCATCTTTCCACGGTTACCTTTTACCGGATACAACTAGATGTACAAGGCTATGTATGGTGTTACAGATTGCATGCTTGAAGGCCGGATCGCTCAGAAGGGAGACTCTTTGCTTAATTGCTTGTGCGTATATTGTTTCTTGCCCTGCCCCGATCCAAACTCGCCGACAACGCTGCCCTCCCGTCTTTCACTTTTCAGGACCCATTTGTAGATACAAAGACCTTCAAGACCGACCGGTCCCCTGGCGTGCGTCTTGCCTGTCGAGATACCTACTTCCGTGCCAAGGCCGTACCGCTGGCCATCGGCAAACCGGGTAGATGCGTTCCAGAATACATTGGCCGAGGAAAGACCACGAATAAAAGTACCCGCGTTCTGTTCGGACGGGGTGATGATGGAATCCGTGTGATGGGATGAATGGGTATTGATATGCTGAATAGCGGCACTGACGGATGGAACGACCTTGACCGCCATCTCGGGGCAAAGATATTCGGTATCGAACGCTTCTGGAGACGCAGCGTGCACGTATTTCTGGAGTTCAGGAAGCGATTGCGTCACGGGCGATGAATGGAGAGCGGATAGTGAAGCCTCGTCGCATTGTAGCGTGATAGAAGCCGAAATCAGATGGGCGGCCAATTCTGGCCAAAGAGTGTCGACAGTCGACGCATTAAGAAGTAGAGTTTCCACAGCGTTACAGGCGGCAGGGTAGTCGAGCTGAACACCTATTCATGTTAGCTTCCTACGTCAAGGAAAGGTAACCAGAGACTTACCTTAGCGTCCTTGACAATTCGTTTTGCCATCTCCAAGTCTGCGCCTTCATCAACATAGATGTTGCAGATACCATCCGCATGACCCATGACCGGAATTTTCGTTTGATCTTTAACGCTCTGTACGAGAGCGTTTCCGCCTCGAGGCATGACAAGGTCGATATACTTTTCTTGCGATAGCAATGCAGAAATCTCTTCTCGTGATGAAACCGCTTGAATCAGTGCAGGTGGAAGCTTCCCTGATGACAATGATTGCTGGATAAGGGAGGATAAGAGTGTCGCCGTATGTATGGATTCCTTTCCACCCTTCAAGATCGCAGCGTTTCCTGACTTGATTGCCAATGCAGCAATGTTGACAACGACTTCCGGCCTTGCTTCGAAGATTACAAGTAGCACACCGATAGGGCAAGTCACTCGGTAAAGTTCTAGCCCTTCATCGAGTTCTTTAGCGTATGTTGTTCGACCCGTAGGTAGCGGAAGGTCGACCACTTCCTGGATACCTTGCAGCATGGCATCGAATTTACCTGGCCGAGTAAGGTCGAGTCGCGAGACGAGGGAAGACGAAAGTTTTCCTTGAGCAAGCAGTGCGCTCGCAGCCTCCATGTCTTTTGCATTGGCAGCGAGAATTTCATGGCGATGGTTGGACAGGTGTTGAGCGATGGAGCGAAGAGCCACGTCCCGTTCTGACGGGTCCACGAGCTGCGAGTCCTCGTACGCCTGTCGGGCGGCCCTGGCGATATCTTCGGCTGAAGACATTCTGTGTAACGACTGGATAGCTGCTGAATACCACTGATCCAGCGAAACAACCATGACCTTGCGTCACTTCGTCAGTTGCTTTGAACTTCCATGTGCGGGTTTCGGGTCCGGCCGCGGATACAAACCCAGACATTCAGCACGAGATAGCACGTCTGGCAGCTCGTCTAGTCTGGCTGTTTCTGTCGCCGCGCCAGCGAACAGATAATAACGAACAAGTACATGAGCCCTAGCTTGGGACTATCGGACAACAGCGCCATGTCTATGATTCTTATGGCTAACTTTCTTCCCTGAATCAAGGCCTGCCGTTGGTCTTGACTAGCCATTGCTGCCTGCTTCTACCCGGATCCTTTCTTCCTACCTAAATTACATGTGGAGCTTGTGGTGATATTTCCATGCTTGTCTCTTTATGTTCGCCTCCGACTAGCGACGCAAGTGTCTCCTTGCCAATCTGAGAGAGAGCAATGCCACGTTCGGAAG
The DNA here is from genome assembly GCA_030039265.1 of Naganishia cerealis. NCBI lineage: Eukaryota > Fungi > Basidiomycota > Tremellomycetes > Filobasidiales > Filobasidiaceae > Naganishia > Naganishia cerealis. The sequence continues at coordinate 16,953 of JASBWR010000076.1, forward strand.
CAGCCTCCACCCTTTTGACCGCAAGCTGCCGATGTTCCCCATCGCCCAAATCTTTCATCTTGCAAAGCAGCAAATGCAAGATCTTTCCCGACAACGCATCGTCAGGTGTACTGATCTCGCTTGACATGTCGTATAGTCCAATGATGAGGTCAGGTGAATTGGACCGATCGATAGCATCATGAAGTAATTCCAAGACAATCGACCGAGCTTCGTCCGAAAAGCGGTATCGAATCGTCGCCGTTCGAAGATGTCGTAGATAAGTTGGATTTTTCATAGCCGAGAGCCTCTGCACAATCGCTTCCCGAATTCCACCCAAGTCCGATGAGCCAGCTCGAATTGCGTCAACGTATAACTCCATAGCGATCCATGGTGAATCAAGCATGTTCCTGAACTGATTTTGCCGGAAGCTCGATAGTGCCTCTGGAAAAGCTGGGTCTTTGGCATTCCGCATTCGCCGATATAGCGACATGGTTTGTGATAAGATTTCTTTATTAGAAGAATAGCCTCTTAATGTATCCAGCATAGTCGGCCATGAGCTTTTCCATTCTATCAAGGTGTGGTCCTGTTTGCGCAGGGAGCGGACCAGCAGTAAAAGAGCCGACTGTATCCTTCCGATATGCCTGTCATCCGTTCTCAGCCACCATGGTAGGAACTTGAAGCCACGAAATATTGTCAAGATGAGATTTTCTGATATGTCCTCTCCTTGAGTTATTGCATCCTTGACGAGTACTGTGCCAAAACCCAAAGTTGTGACGATATGTTGCGCTTGAGCTTCGGTAGGTTGGGTCGGGATATGTTTTATGCGTCTTCGGGCAAAATGCAAGGCTTTCTCATATGATGAGCAAGAATTGCCTTCTGAGTCGCTGCTGGTATCCTTGCTTGGAGAGGGAAGGTATAGCAACAGAGATATCGCATTCACGCCTCCTGTAACGTCGGCAATCGCTTCGTCCAACGCCTTCCGTACCAGTCTGTCGAAAGGATATGCATGGTTCACGTCGTCTGCTTCCATGATTCGGCTGATGTATTCGTACGTTTGTATATCTGGTGGATCGAAGTTGGCGACCCGCGATTCGAGATGGTTCCACCAGACAGATCGTAGAGCTTCGAGGGGGATAATTCCGCCGCCGTCGTGGATGACTCGTAATGTTTCGATAATATCACTGACGCAATCGTGGAAGTTGCCGTAACGAACCGTTGTTACGTCGGTGGGAAGTGCGATGCCCTGAAAGAAGCCCTGTGAAGCCAACTGCTGCCATTCCTCCCATGATGCTGCTAAAACATGCCCCTTGGGAGATTTCTGTTTAAATTGTCGTCGGAGTTCTCTTAGTCGATACATAAGCCAGCGTTCTCGTGTCTCAATGCCAATGTTTTGAAGCCGGCCGATATGAGCTTCTACCAGTGCGTTCCATACGGAAAGAAGTGTGTCGTGCTTTGAAATCTTCGGTGCTCGGACCCCTCCCGTGTCTATGGCTTTCAGAATGATAGTTTCGAGGTCATCTCGTTTCCCTCTGATATTCGTCCGTTCCATAATATCGAGGATATTAACGACGTTCTTCCACCGGACACTTTTTCCGCCGTCGGGGTCGCTGATTCTGCCGATTTGTTTGGAGAGTATGGCCCGTAGCGTATCTGGCGGCAAATGTGTTTTCCTCAGGTCTTCATGCAATGCCATAAAAATGTCCCAAGAAGCGTTCGGACAGGCAGAAAGAAGGCTTTCTTCAAGGATTTGTACATGTCGAAGAAATGGCGTGGATGTTGGCGCATATGATAAAGGTGGTGGAAGTGGGAGATGAGGCGGTGACCGTTGTTCTGTTCTCCAAGCTGCTTGATCATTCTTGCCGTCCAACCCGGAAATCGTATTGATGACACTGTACGTGCTCTGGTATCTTCTTGGTGTGGTATGTCTGCTGCGCGAGCCCACAAATGTCAGGTCAAGTGTTCAGCGCAGTGGTTGCTCAAGGACTCCATCAGACTCACGTAGTAATGAGTTGCGTGCTCCAGGCTAGAGCCTCCGCAAGCGGCCGTCTGCCATATCTAGCAGGCATGACCAGTTGTTTGTAAATGGCGTCTCAGCTTCCCATGTGAAGTTTGTTTTCGAGGTGGTTAGATAGCAATGACTTGGACACGGCGACGGAATGTTGGAATTCATCACTCATCAATCAATCTTCTAACCTCGGTTTGTTTCCGATCGCAAAAGATGTGAGACATGAGCTTTGGTAAAATCAGCTTGCCACAATGCAAACAAATATCTGCAAATGTACTCAAGCTGATAAGTTTACTTATGAACTGAATGGTGGTGAGAACGACCTGCAACATCCCCAACCATCCATCCAGCAACGCAGCCGGATATCATGATGCAAAAGTCGGTCTTGCGATGCGCAAGAACCTGGAACAAGCGATCCGTCTTCAGCCGACGTTCAATTGCCCACGCAAGTGATCTCTCAGATGCAACAACACAAGTCCTTCCACGCTCAAGGATACCGCACATCCTGGTATACGCTCTAGGAAACTATCCGTATCCGTTATCTCGACATTCATTACCACAGTCTCTTCTTCCGCTCATTCTCCAACAGTCTAGTTCTCCCTCAATAATAGGCAGCAAGGGCGCATCGTCGGACAAGGAAAATCAGGCAAACACGTTAAAGCTAGTGAAGAAGCATGACTGTTGGATAGGTGGGAGACTCGCCGACTTTGGAAGACAACTGCAACCAATGGAACAACGGAGTAAGCCTTACAAGCCGATCGACGTCGCCCCGGAAAGTGCTTTAATGACGATTGTGAAGCCTAGTATGTACGTCGTCGACCTATTCTGGATGAGGAGAACTGAGCGGATATTTGTCTGGCGATCAGGGTTATTGATGAACATAGCAGGACGCCCTCTTCCGTTCCTCCTGCGTTCAGGAAACGAGCTTCCACATGCAAAGACGATTACAGAGGAACACCCTAACGTAGACATCGATCCCGACGTGACGCTGGTCGTCCTCCACGACTCACTGGAGATACCACCGATGGCATTAACCAAACCTAGACGTAATGTGGGCCCACAAGGACACAACGGTCTCCGGTCAATCGAGGCCGCATTGGGCACGCGTGATTTCTGGCGCATAGGACTTGGGATCGGTCGACCTTCAGGAGGAAAGGGCAGGGGTGATGGCGTCAGAGACTGGGTGCTTAGTGATATACAGCAAGGCTCGGATGAACGAATCTTCTGGGAAGGGGAAGGGACACTGGCCATATGTCGCGCTCTTAGGGAGGTAGCACTGAAGTCGAGGTCGACAAAGTCTACTTGAAGGATTTCGAAGTACATTCATTTGGCACACAGGACTCTGATCTGTCACGAGAAATGTTCATCATGGCATGCCAAGCATGAACCTTTATCTCACTTTGCAATCTCCGGTTGCGATCAGTGGAGAATAAAGAACATGTCGCACTGGACTCTCCGATTCTAGTACCGAATTGGTGATGTCACTAAATCACCCGGCTTGAATATACTATGCTACAGTATTCTCTGTTTCTATTCGCGTCTGCGCCTTGGAAGGAAACGTCCGCCGTATGCCTCCTGACCGTTTGCCTAGATATTTGCCCTTCCACGTTGCGAACGCTTGGTCGAATGCTTGCTCCAAGCGAGCCTGAGCAAACTCGGTATCCGCAATCTCTGTATACTCATTTCGAAGACTGATGATGTGCTTGAGCACAATGTCTCGCATTTTCTTGTTATGAACACACCTTCGCATGGTGGAATCTGCAGTAAGGCACCGGTCAGTCAATATCACGGAAAACAAGACAAGCGTCCCCATGACTTACTCCAGTCGAAACGAAGATTACCAAATCTCCAATCTTCCTTACCGTCTGGTGGATTCATGTCTTGTTCATATATGGGCATCTCGCTGCCTTCGATACCTCCTGAAACGCCCATAGAGGCGTAAAGAGTTTTCCGAACGATGGACTGTAATCATCAACCAACTTTAGGGGCAAGACAAGGCACTCTCAAGACAAGGCCGAAGCTAACCTGTATTTTGGTTGGCGTCTGCATCGCCTTTGTTGATCCGCCAGCCATATACACGACCCCCCTCTCATTCACAGCGAATCTTTTCCCTGCTCGTTCAGAGTCGATGCTGCTGTCTGTTCGCGGTCTTTTTCTCTTTTTGGAAACTTCGTCTGATGCTATCGGTTTCGAAACTTCATCAGGTGCTAAGACGCTTGCCTGGTATCCAGTTCCTGTCTGTTGAATCAATAAATCCAATGTATTCGCGTCCCCACCTGAAACCGGTATTGAGGGGGGAGCATTTAACCCGTCATTCGGAAAAATCTGCCGTTGCCTGTCTGATGTATCATCGTTCATGTGAGTCATTAAAGCTGGAACGGTAACAAGATCGTGTTCGGGTGTCGCCATTTGCAGGTTGGTAACGGATCCCAATGTTGCTGAAGACGGATGGCTATCTGTTGCAGAGTGTGGGTATGATGAGTCGCCATTCACCTGCACATGCATTGCTCTATGCATGAAAGTTTGTTGAATCTCATTTGCCAGACTATTCCCCCTGTTATTGCCATTAGCTTTGTGAAATGGTAGATTTTCTGACGATAGGTTTCCCAATGTACCGTCGGTATTGACATTCCCCGCAACACTAGGGCTTGCAATAATTCCGTTCGAGCTCAGTATCGATAACCCGTTGTGTGACGACGGTTGCGCAGCTGAAGTGGCGTGCAGATTCCGCTGTCTAATCTCATGCAAACACTGCTCTTCCCAGATCTTTCGGCGAGACATCTCCGTTTGAAGCCAGACGAACATCTCGGCTTGAGTTTTGGCAAGCTGCTCAATCGTTTTACTTAGACTGATGAGTTGTCCGTGGGTGTCTGTGCTGTTAATGTTAAATTCTGTCTGATTCAGTTTCTGCTGAGTGCCGACGAATGCCGATAATTGTGAAGTAGATAATGAAGCGGGATCGGAAACCGAAGTCGGTATCTGGATACTAGGGCCTGAATCTTTGTGAGCGACTTGTCGATGATTTACGCTGTGATAGGCGGACGACTTGCTTTGATCACTGGTTATAGCGTGTGCTGAGCGGTCGCTTTCGTTAACCTGCACTTGTGGATTCAGTGTTTGACCAGAGCTACGACGTGACACCGAGTCCGGTCCTTTCATAGTCGCGGAGTTTGGCTGGGAGTCTATGAGGTTGTTCGTAGAAAATTGGTAACTTTGAGGAGATAGCTGAAGACTTCTTCCTGAGAATCCATTTCTTGAACCAGTTTTATCTGTTGAAACGTTCCGGGTATCGAGCGTTGTAGCTGTGGCTGCATTTTGATCCCAAGGGGATGCAGTGGATATACGAGGGTGCTGTAAGGACAATTGTGCCTGCTGATCTTGATATGAGGGCCTTCTTTGCCTCTGCACATCGCTACTTGTTAATGGTTGTTGGTGATTCGCATGGTGTGTAAGCGACTGCATTTGTAATGCCCTCGAATGCTGTTGTAAGGGATGCTGAGTATGTCCCTGAACGCCGTGGTTTTGCAGTTTTGGATCGAATCTAAGGCTTCAGAGCGATGGGTACTATTATGAGCATGGTATTCTAGCGAAGTGCCTTTGCGAAATCGAGGCAACACAATTCTTACTGATTATATACCGGAGCTGAATTCTGCTGTTCCGCTATCCCTCGCCCGGCGCTGTAAATATTGCGATGATAGGACTGATCTTGGGTATAGGGTACAGCCTCAGACTGCTGTTTGTCTTGCGCATACTCTGTTGGTTGTCGTAGTGTAGTCGACTGCTGTTGGTTTCGGAAATTGGATACCGGAACTCTCTGCGGCATTGACCAGCTGCCAAGCGCGTCCATGTCGATTTGATCTAGGACCCTCAAAATACCTAGAGAGCAGTGTTGCTAGCAGGGTGTAGCGTTATCGTAATCCAGGAAATCGCCACTGCCATGTCGTTTACACGAGTACCCACGATGCCAGATACTGCACGATAAACTATTATCGATACCGTTGACTTGTTTACTTTGTGAGTTGAAGTCGATGCGCCCGGAACCTAACCTGATTAGCAACTTTCGACGAAATTTCGATGAGTATGGTGAGAAGGCATAATGATCATTACCGCTTGTGAGCAAACGGTAACAACTCTGCCGCTAGACTCCATTTACCTCAAATCATCTCAACATGTCAGGAGAGAATCCTAACTCAAAGCCCGCTTCCAAGCGAAAGCAACGGGAGAGTGACCTAGTAGACGAATCCGCAACCACCAACACTGAACCGAAGCAGAAAAAGCAGAAACAGTCCAAGGGCAAGTTGGAGAAGGAGGTAGGAAAGGGACCGGAGTTGGAGGAAAACCCCCAGGAAGAGAGCAAGGAGGAGAAAAAGGCACGCAAGGCTGCAAAGAAGGCTGTGAGTCAACGTATTTGTCTGGAGCAGGTAGCGCGATCCCCCTGACTCACTCCAACCGGTTCTTGATTGAAGAACGCGCAGAAGAAGGAAGAAACGGAGGAATCAGAGCCTATAGCTGCTGTGTCAACTGAATCGCAACCAGAAACAGTCGTCGAGCAGGAAGCACAGGCATCCAACGATGAACCAGCGGAAACCGCAACATCGGCTGCAGTTCCCGAGAAGAAGAAGAAGGAGCGAAAGAGGAACAAGAACAAGCGTAGACAAGACGGAGCTGATCAAGAGCAGACAACTGCGACTGGGAATGGGACACCAGAGGAAGATGCCAGCCTGACGGAACAAGCACAAAAGGGTGTGTTACATTTCTGTTCTCGATTGGAGCGACCTCTCGATGAACGGAAACGCTGACGACAACATTATCCATAGGTATTCAATATGCTTGGCTATATTTACATCGCCACCCGAAGTCGTTATCAGAGGGTGCTGCGAAAGACGACGGGACATACTGGAAATTCAACAAAGCTCGACAAGGATGGCTATGGAAGAACGTGTGGAACGAGGAGATTGTACGTTTACCTTTCGGCACGGGAGTTGAGAAGATAATACTGATCGTCAACGATCGCAGATTCCTTCGAAATACGTTGAGCTGGTGATCGGGTACTTGAGTAGTATGCAAGGGCAAGCTCGTCAGGTATGTTCACCAGTGTTGCTGTACTGGTGCATGCAACGAACGCTAACGTCGGGATAACAATGGATGCAGAAACTGATGGATGAAGCGCAAAAGATCGTTGATTCGCCTGTTCAAGAGGTCGAAGAACCAGCAGAAGAGAAAGCGACTACTGCAGAAGTTGAGGGAGAGGCAAAGGAGGAAGAAGCTCGGGAGGAGTCAAAGCCAACGGCAACGGAAACGGAAACGGAAGCGGAGGTCCTGGCACAACCCGAGGGTGTGTCGGAAGAGAAGCACCGTCGAGCACAGCTTGTTCTTGATTCGTTGAAGATATAGAGCAGTCAGGGATTCTAAGGGGCATCAGGCGCATATTACAGGGTTACGGTGTACAGTTTGTGGATCGCGTCAAGCTTGCGATCAAATCCCAATGTCATTCGGGATGTGTTCGGAAGTACGGTCAAGTGATGTGTGAATGTCTCGTGTATGGAGCGAAAGCAAAACATTGAAGGAAAGATCGAGGTTCCAGCACCGCTGTTACCCCTCGTGTCGTCTGGTCTTCCGTAGTTACGTGTTGGAAGATGGTTGTACGAGCACCATTACTTGTGCCATCTGAACTTGTCGAAAAAAACTACAGCGAGCTGTCCACCTGCAAGAGACGAAACCAAAGTCAGTTGGCCTCCTAATGCAAAAAAACGACTCCTATCGAAGAACAAAAACATACCCCTTCGCTCCACCTTCAGAACCTACAAGGGAGCACATGTCAGTACGCTCTTTAAGTTCTGTCCGACTCGGATATCACTCACTTTGGGGATGATGGTGTACTGGTGGTAACCGTGAACGACTGCAGGAGACAAGCATAGTTTAGTTGCCCGGTCAGACGCAGGGAGGCACCGCTGTGCGCTTACCGTCGACCGGCATATTGTGACAGGGATTGGTAGGTAGTGTCCGAAGTGGAGCTGGGTCAATCGATATGGATATGGGAGATGAGATGGAGTTGAGCGTGATAGATGAAATGGTTGCGAGCGGGTGATGAGAACGGAAATCTGAAACGAGCAGGGCAGCGGATACAGATGTGGTGAAGGCAAATTGGATCCGCCATGATGTCATTCCATGCAGCAGATAACCTTGTTTTGTTTTTAAATCCAGCTTCCAAAGCTGCTTCCCGGTTCTCTCGGCTCAAGTCTTCATGACATTTCATACGGCTCCTCTACGTAGCAGGCCTGAATAGACAGCAGCTATAGCAATGATAGAGCTGAGCCACCTTCATGCCGCATTTCGCCGCTGCCGGAGATTCTCCGCGAAGAAGATTCCCCGAGATATTGTCCTCCACATCTCTACCTCCGCCAGCTCCTCCACCCACCTTCCTCCTGTCCTCCACATCTTCCTCCACCTGCAGACCACTATCACAACTTTCATAACATTGTCTTCGAGCCGGGAAAGCGAGCAGTATAAATGGCGCTGCCATGACTTCCCCTGATGCTCAATCGATGTGCTGAAATCCATATAACAACTTGATCTCAACTTGATTGCCAACATGGTTCGAACTCTGCCCTTTCAAGACATCTCTGTTCCCGTCCCCGGCTTTGGGTAAGCAACGTCTGCAGGTTGAATGTGGTGTCAACGCACAAGTTGATAATGTGTCACGTTCTTGCATCGTACAGGGCGATGGGCTTCTCCATGAGTTACGGCCCTGCTAAAGACGAAGAGTCATTGTTAACGTTAGCGAAAGCCGTAGAGCTCGGATGTACATTCTGGGATTCGGCCGTGGTATATGGATGCGGACACAATGAGTCCCTCATTGGACGTTTCTTCAAGGAGAATTCCGGTTCACGAGAAAAAGTGTTTGTAGCGTCTAAATGCGGTATCGTAGTGAGTATCGTTGCAGTTGCGGTAATCATCGGAAGTCGGAAGGGCTCACTGTCGAATATTTTGCAGTGCGACTTTGAAGCAAAGAAGACCCAGATGCAGGTCAATAACTCTGCTGCCCATATCGAAGAATACATTGAGGGTACTATTCAGCGTCTAGGTTCGGCTCCGGACCTGTACTATCTTCATCGAATCGAACCCGGCAGGTCATTGAAGGAATCGATCACCGCGTTGAACGACCTCAAGAAGGCAGGCAAGTGTCGATACATCGGTCTCAGCGAGTGTTCGGCTGAAACTCTGAGGAAAGCTTGTAAAGGTGAGTTTGCTCTTTGTTCCTACCATTAAACGTATACTGACCAACACTCCAAACGTAGTTGCGCACATCGACGCCTTGCAAATTGAATACAGCCCCTGGTACACAGACCACGAGCAAAACGGCCTAATCGATGCCGCTAAAGAACTTGGTGTCACGATCATCGCCTACTCACCGCTCGGTAAAGGTATTCTCACGGGAAGCTATCAAAGCACTTCAGACTTCAAAGAAGGCGACATCCGGAAGACCATTCCGCGATTCAACGAAGAGAATTTGTCCTCAAACATGAAGATCGTACGTGAGTTCCAGCGACTAGCCGATAAAAAGGGCTGTACCTCTGGGCAGTTGGCATTGGCATGGGTCATTGCACAAGGCGCTATTCCTATCCCTGGCACCAAATCAGCAGAGCGATTGAAGGAAAACTTTGGAGCAGCCAACGTCGATCTTAATGACCAAGAGCTAAAGGAGATCCGTAAACTTGTAGAGGAAGCCAAGCCGCAGGGTAACAGGTACAATGATGCCGGAATGAAGGTGGTTGGACAATGAGCCAAGGTGTGAATCGGTGGATGTCAGACAGAGAACGTTAACAGCTCTTTGTTGTATTGAAACATATCGAATGAGACCGATACTCGAATGAATTGTATTGTGCAGCCCTTTGCACGAAATGTACTTGCCAAGCCTACGCGACTAACACGGAAGGATTTGAGAGGTCATCACTAATGTCAGGAAATCGCAACATCGCAACGATATCACTGCCCGGATATGGATTAAGCGAGGAAAGATATGCAGCGCTCGGCTCGGTACTTGTACTCGTACTCTCTGGGCACGCACAAATGGACATATTTTCCAATATCACATGCAATACAAAGAACCGCGCCAACCATTACAAGACCGTTATATGTCATTCCTGAACTCACTCCCAGCAAGTTCTCACCAACCTCCGCCTCCGCCTCCACCGCCACCTCCAGGAGCGCCCCAGCCTTGTGGCGCAGGGGGTGGGTTCATCGGTCTATTGGTTTTAACGAGATAAGATTAGCTCGAGATCAGTCAGGGAAGGGTATATATCGATCTTACGGTCTAGGAGGCATTCCGCCTGGGAAATTGTTCATCTGCTGGAACGGCACACCAGTGGGTGGAAACGGGGGTCGCATCATTCCTGGTCCCATGCCGGGATGGCCGTATGGCGTTTGCCCACCCATCATCGGGACATTGACATAAGGTGATGCAGCTGCCATCACTGTTGCATTCTGTCAGCATATGGGTAAATCAATTCCAAAGAAGCCAATACTTACTTGGTCGCGGAGTGACTCCACCGGGTACTGTGAAAAGAAACTCTCATTTAGCTGTGGTCGTGCTTGATCCGGGTCCTATCACGATCTACTCACGATTAGGGATATGTGGCGTGAAACGACCAGCCGGCGTTGCTCCAAACCGTGATAGAGCTGGCGTAGCACCACCGGCGAAACGCATCGCTGGAGTTGCTCCTCCACGTTGAACCGCAGATCGATGTATCGAAGCCGGCGCGTAAACACTGCGACCTCCTGCAGGGGTTCTTCCGGTGTTTTTCTTTTGTTCTGCTAATCGACTGGCGTATTGCGTCTTGAAAGCGGTACATAATTCTGTCATACCCGGCACTTCGGCGTCAAACAATTTGTAAGCACCTGGCATGATTCGTATAGGCTAACAAAGCATAAAATAATTAGCATGCTTCTGACTTGTTTTGACTCGACAGAAAACATCAGGCTCACCCATGATTGCAATATACCACCATCCTTCTGAGCCTTATTCATGAAAAATACCTTAGCCCACCCAGGTCTTGAACTGTCAAGGCAGAATGCGTAGGCCGATTTGCCTGCATGTGCCGAAACGTATTGTTTCAAGTACTCCTCTGCGGCATTGAAGAAGGTAAGTTTCTGGATAAAACAATGGCTATAGCGTGGCTGCACATACCAATTTGATCCTCGTTCCTATATTTTTCATGGTGCGTGAGAGCTTCTACCTTCTCCGCCATAGCTTTTATATGATTGACAATCAAGTCATCTAGATCGGAATACGAGGCGTCGAAGTCTCGAACCCGCAAGATTTTACCGAGTTCGTGCTGAGAGGGTTTGTTAATTTCGGTGACGTCTATTGTTCAACTGTGAGTTAAAGCATATCAACGAATGCAAACAGCGCAAACTCACCAAGGTGCTGGTAGATGCCTTCATCGACTTTCCATGTGACAGCCAAATGATCATTGCCCTGTGAAGACGGTCGGATTACGACGTCGCCTCTGCTTTGTTTCGAAAGCATTTTTTCGGCCTGGGATTTGTTGGCTACATGCCAAGCCGGATGATCGACGATTCGCGGCACTGCACCTTGTTCACGACGTTTGCGGGTGTCCAAGATCTGTGCATCTCTGCGTTCCTCCAGCACGTCGAAGAACTGCATGACTGGGCGAAGAATATTCTCTATTCTTGCCCTACCAGCAGTTTGAACATCTTGTTGACGGGAAGAAACAGCGATGTAAAGGTCGAAAGGCCGAACGTCGGTCACCACTCCTCGTACAGCTTGACCTCGTGTCAATAGCTTTCTAGCATCATTGACACCTGCCTCACCAGCAGGTGCATCGATAAGTTCCTTCTTGACCTCACCTTCGACTCGTGATTCGAGTCTTATAATGACTTCATTTTGCATCGACCGGATGACATGACCAGTGATGATGCAACCGACTCCCAACGTGTCCCGCGTCTCTCCGGTCAGCATGGTGCAAACGTCCCATTCATCGGGAACCAGGAATTCTTTTCGGTTGTCCTTGAATGGCTCATCGAACTCGGCAGCAATCAAATCAACCGTATAATACTTGGCGATGCCGGTTTCCCGCTGTTTTCGTCGCGCAAAATCCGTGCAATCGGATTCATTGATGATCCTTGCTCTTGTCTCTTGCTCTTGATTGAACCATTGTACCGTGAAGAAAGACGGATTCCTCTCCTGAGCATCGTCGGGGTCCTCTTTCAAAAGGTTGATACATAATTCACAAGCGAGGTCATAATCCAAAGGATGAATTCGGGTTTGATCCAGCGGGTTAGGGAGATCAGTATCATCTTTTGCTGCATTGCGATAATCCATCTCATCTGCCTCTCCCTGTTGAATGTAGAGGAAGGCTGATACGTTGATCATCACGGAAGGGCCCAATATGTTCTCAGTCAATAACTTTGCACGATTAGTCAAGAGACCTCCCTATATAGAAGTGATACGTCAGCTGTGGGGCCCGTCCTTTGATGCTCTCTCGTACATACAGCTTTGGTAATCGACTTGATCAAGGCGTCAGCCTTCCGTGGTCCCAAGCCTGAAAGGTAGGGCAGCAATTTCTGCAAGTATGAGTCGCGAATGGCCTGGTTGATATCTAACCCGACACCGTTGACAACGTTGACCAATGCTCGTTCCAGTACTTGCAACAGACGCTCTTGACCGATCTAGCAAGATTATTGGCAGGTCAGTTTTTCCATAAAACGTTATGTCAAGCAAGGAATTTACCAAAGGCTGATAGTCCGGCACAAAGATGATTGTTGTCAGATCAGATCCCAGCGCGCAGAACTCGTTGAGCGGATCTTGCACATATCGAGCCAGTCCTAGTGCGTATCTGGCATGTGCTGGCCAGCCGGGATTCTCTTGTTCGGCACGCTGAGAATTCATGTAGATACGGGCAACATCATCTGCCACAAAGATCAACGGGACTTGCTTGCTTTGCATTTGCGATGCCCATGCTTCGTGATCACGGGGGAATAGACCGGCTGAATCTACGTTTGAATCCTCCTTCATCCGCTCATGGGCATGCTCTTTGAGCGCGATGTCAACTTCGGTATATAGTCGACGGGTATCTGCTGAGAATCCACCCAGCACGACGACGTCAGGGTTGTGATCTTGCAGGAGAGCCCAGAAAGTTTTCTTTTCGTCATCGTCGATCAAGTTGTTAAATTTAGTGTGTGACGTCGTACGTCCGGTATCATCCAAGCAGATCGCCATGATAGCGTGTTTACCTCCCCGACCGAAGCTGAGCGATATGACACTAGGTGAACTACCCTGATGCATGTTGGGAGTGTTGAATGGTCGCACATTGACTCGCTAGAATCGGCATCATTATGAACTTAGCTTTGAGCAGATACGCAATCTGAACAGCAGCAATGACTTACGTTCTCCAGTTCCTTTTGGCATCTTTCGGAAACGATATCATCGGCTCTTTGCCGCAAGTCATCTCTGAGCCAGGAGATCGCACTAGGAAGCAGAATATCGTTCACCGCCCTTTGCACAATGGTATGTCGGAGCTTGTTCCACTCCTCAGGATTTGGCTCAGAGTCTGAAGATTCCCAGCATCGGCCAAGCGCATCTTCAAGATCGTCTAGATCAGTTTCCGGTATCGTGATTTCGAGACGTAAAAGCCCATCCTGTTCAGCGGCATGCATCTGGGTATACCAGGCGTTGAGTGACAAGGCTTGGACAGGTAGGCCACGGAGGTATTTGTAACGCTAAAGAGGAAGACGTAAGTCAAGTGAAATCTCGAGGATTGAGATGTCAAACACGCACGTAATACCTGTGGAACTCGTCGATTTTGGCCTTGCCCTTTTCGGTCGCAAAACAATTCAATATTGCTCTCTCCCTGAACATGTCTTTCACTCGGTTCAACAGGACAGGGTTTCTGCCCAGCTCTTGTACCAGGATCTCGGTCGCGACTGGGTAATGCCGAGCAAGTTGAAGAATCGCTTAGCGACATAAGAGAAAGTGATCTCATTATAGCACTCACCCTTCAGGACATCCTCAGCTTGCGGCATTGCCTCCATAGCATCCGTGTACTGTTCAGCCAATTCGAATGGAAGCAGGTCGTTGTTCTTCGATTCAGGGTTGTCGTGGCTTCCAATGATGTATTTTTCGACCACTCGAGCAGGATCGATACCGAAATGCTGGGACAGATAAACATGACATCGGTAAGTCACCATGCAGGCTTTTCACGCTTTACATGAATACTCACCGGCAGAAGGTCAGCAACACGCCCCTTTCGAACATGCTTTCTGCCTGCGCCACCTGCACGCTTTCGTTCTGCACGATTTGTTTCCAGCTCCTTCGCTCTCTCCGCCAACACGGGATGTCTGAGTTCCACCCATGCAAGAGCTTCGTTTGCGGCTTCGATACTCTGAATCGCCGAGCCATCCGGCATAGAGAGAATATGGGTTTCAACGTAGTCGTCCGAAAACGAAGGATCCAGGTCCTTCATCTGTTCGTACAGTTTGCTGACATTCTCCCGACGCTGATAAATCGCCTTGTATTTGAGACCAAGATCGTAGACAGTCCACAATTCGTCTCGGTGCAGAAAGATCTTTCGGCTTCCATCGGGGGCGAGCAGTCGTAACGTGTCCCTCCTATAATGCCAGATGAATGGGACTTCCAAGTTTTTGTTGAAAATGGCATCGAGGGTGTCTTTAACGGCACCAAGGTACGCGTCTCTGAAGGTGTCATTCATGAAAAATTCTTGAAGTGTTCGAGCGCCTACTCGTGGCGCACACCAGGAGGTGGCATCTTCCAGAGGAGGGAATGGCTGAGAAATGTCTTTTCGGACGGGGTTAAGAGAAAGCGTCGACGATGCGAATTGGTATCGTTCGGGAATGTCTGTCTCGCGCACAATTTGATCCTCCTTGGTGAGGAATTTGTCGGCAATTTCGGTAGGCTCAAAGATCTATGTCACGCAATCACATGAATAAGTTTGTGAAGAGTGGTCAACGTAGAGTATCCGTGTCTTACATCTTCAATCCTGGCTTTTCCGGAACGGCCTCTCGCACCACGAGTGTCTGCTGACAAAGCTGCAGCATACTCGCCGCCGTCACCAAAGACATCCTCCAGTTCCTGACGTGTTCTGCATGGGAAGAGGACTTCAGCCGAATGTCTAGGTTTCGATGAATCAATTGGGTACGCACTCGAGACCCGCACCGGCAAAACTTCTATGCTTCTTCGCCGCGGCCTTTCTCTGAGCCCTCTTTGCGAGAGCAGCAGCTCTTCTTTCCGTCTCGGTCATTTGATCGTTATCCAAATCTTCGTCATCCTCCTCAATAAAGTCGTCCATATCATCTTCCTCCAACTCATCAATATCACCTCGTCGGGCTGTTGATGGCTCATCGGCGAAGATGTCGAGGTTGTCCTCTTCCCTGTCTCCATTGCGATCACGATGTCGATCGTCACGACGTACGTTGATATCATCATCTTCGTCGTCGTCTTCCTCGGACGCGCCTCTTCGCCGAATCCTCTTGAGCTTTTGAGACGCCGCCTTGGATCGACTTGAGAAACCGGTATTTTCCGCTAGAAGCTCCAGGTCGTCCTCGTCCAGTTCATCCTGGTCGCTCATTGCAGCTTCGGTCCTCTTTCTCTTCTTGCGTCGTTCTTTTCTCCTCTTACGCCTCTCCTCTGGCTCGAGATCTTCGTCTCCTTCTTCCTCATCTTCATCGACAATAAATCCCTCTGCGACTCTTCTCTTTTCTTCTTCGTCTGACTCCTCTTCTTCGGAAGAATCCCCTCGATCGTCGCCATGCGGTCGAATCTCGTCTCCTGAGCCTTCGGAATCGGAATGCGCAGCCATTTTGAGATGTATTCGAGACCTTGTTGATAACAGGGCCTACAGGTGCGGACTCGGCCTTGTGTTGTAAGAGATTGCAACGGATGGGAAGTTTGAGTGAACAACATGAATGACATGAACCGAGTCCCTCGGCCGTCGATCGCGACTTCCGCGGTGTTCGCTGGAGCTAGTTACGTAAGCCGAATTTCCCTGCGCGTCCTAAACCCTCATGGCACATTACGGCAGTCTGGAATATCGCACGCGAAGTCTTTGAATCACCTTCCATGAACATATCTTCTCTGTCTGCAGCACCCTATTCGTGCGTCGCCATATTTGAAGCTGATCCGCACTGGCTTTTTCATCCTCGACGCTCCTGGGCCAGATCAGACGCCGGTTCTCGCAACTCATACAGAAGAGCACGTTACGAATGGTCCGATTTACCGATCTTCACCGGGTCTATGTGCAGGTGCTGCTTTCCAGAAGATTCATGTCAGAACCCGTTGCACTAGTACTATACAAAAGAGCTGTTGTCGCGATGAAGGGTACGGCTTCTAAGCCTAATATCCAATTTGCGAGCTAAGACCTTTGTTCCAATAGAGATCAAGGGCGATGATTATGAAGCTCCTTACTCTGCCAGTCGTAAAGGATTGCAAAGTTTCGTTGATGAGATTGGAGAAGAGTTAGCAGAGCTAGGATTACAAGTGGTCGTGACTCGGGACGAGACGAAGGAGGGACAGTTATGGATATGCTTGGCAAGTTCCCTCGGAACGTAGAAAGCAGTCATCTCGTGCTAACTGATCATCTGCTTCGCTACCGAAGGTCAACTCAGATAACGTCGCAGACCAGAATGACGTGACCAAGATGGCTTCCGACCTTTCGTCTTTAGAAGTCAGCTATTTCAGACGTATAGTGAGTACATGTCGTTTGTGTCTCAACAGAGGCCCTAAATGACTTACCGCAACTTAGATCTCAGAAGTCATTGAGCAGTCGTATCCCGCAAATTCCGTTAGCTCAGTACAAGCATTAAATATCGCGGGTGACCTTGAACCGAGTACGTGCTGCTTCATTCGAAAATCAGAGAGTCGCCGAGCCGAGTCGTGTGCTTCGAAACAGCGGCTATACCCAAAAGTCAAGCGCAAGAAATCCTCGGGGCACTTGTTTCTCGAGGCTGGTTATCGAAATCTGCGTGAGTCCAGTTCCCCCTCACATGACAGCAAGCAGCTTATTACCTTGCTGTTATGGCATAGTCGCGGGCGATACACTCTCGGAACACGTTCGTTAGTTGAACTTGCGCCATGGCTGAAATCGACTTTTGGCGACCCTGAGGAAGGAGATGAGGAAGACGGGTTCTTGAAGGAATGTTGTCATTGCAACAAGTTGCTGATACAGGTAAGGCTTCCTCACAACCACTCCTGAAGAACTATTGCTAATACATTATTTTGGATCGATCCTATAGGGGCTGAAATGTCCCGGCCGAGATTGCCCAGTTCACGTGCATCTGTTCTGTTACGATCGACTGCTATCCGCCAACCGACATCAATGTAGGCACTGTAAGATATCATGGCGGACGTCTGAGCCCACACCGATTGGCGAAGACGCCATCCCACGTCGAGAAGATGACTACGTGACGAGTCGAAGGAGCAAGAAACGCAAGGTTGGAGGGGCCGGTCCGTCGGAGGTGGAGGAGGAAGATGAGGACCTTCCCGAGGATGATGAGGATGAGGGGGATTCAAGTATGGATGCAACCCGCAACGAGTCACAGATGGTTGTTTTGGTTGCTGAAGAGGAATCCGAGGACGAGAGGCCAGCACAGAGAGTAAGACGACGTTAGAGCATCCGCTTGTAGTGATGGTTGTATCCACGGTTACTGGCACTTCATAGGGGTTGGATATGTTACCGCTGCTGCGTAAAGTTATTGCCTAGTTGGACTCAGACTGCAACCTCCTTAGGCAGCTTAGAAAATCTCATCGTTCTGAAGATCGACCATGGTCGTGAGTGTTAACATGATATGCGGCTTCTTTGACCTGTTTCATTTGCTTTACGGAAATACAATTGGGCAACGTCACAACAGTGGCCGCGCGATAGCTCAACTGGAGCGTGAATCCACCACCGTGCGCCAGACTAGGCAGTGGAAGATGCCGCGGAATCTCGCTGCTGATGGGCAGTAGGAGACTCGGGCAAGAAGGGAGCAACGTTCAAAAAGTCGGTTAATCGACCCATAGCGGTATCCGCAGCATCGGTCTCAATCTCGCTCTTCTTGCCATCTTGCAACATGGCTGGAGCGGTGCCATCGACCAAGCCGAGTTGAGCGTCAGACCAGATGGGTTCGATTTCGTTTCGGGCGGAGGCCAACGGCATTCCTACGCCGGCACGCCCGCCTACGGCCTCCCACTCAGCAGTACGCTTGAGCTTGAGCTCCTTGAAGACCGAGTCAACAGAGTTGATCAGGTGTTGCATTTGTTCCTTGGTGTGACCAGGAGTGGGTGTAATTCGGAGTCGTTCCTCGCCAACGGGAACAGTAGGGTAGTTGATAGATTGAACGTAAATGCCGTGCTTGGAAAGTAATGTGTCGGATGCTTCCTTTGCCAAAGCAGCATCGCCGACCAAAACAGGAACAATGTGTGACGGGTTGGGAACAACAGGAATACCGAGATCCTTGAAGGCGGATTTGACGGCACGGGTATTGAGGTGTTGCAGTTGTCGGTCACCAACGTATTCTCGTTGATAAGCGATGGATGCTTGAGCACCAGCAACGATCGCCGGAGGAAGGGAAGTAGTAAAGATGAAACCGGGAGCGTAAGATCGGACGACGTCAACGAGATCCGCAGAACCGGCAATGTAACCACCGACAACACCGTATGCTTTTCCGAGAGTACCGGTGAAGATGTCGATTCGATCCATGATTGATCCGCGGACGGGCGCGAAAGATTGCTTGGTGGCGTTGTGGGCTTCAAAGTCCAAGTGTTCGGCAACACCGGCACCGTTAGGGCCGTACATACCGACGGCGTGAACTTCATCCAGGAAGGTAAGAGCACCGTATTCGTCGGCAAGGTCACAAATCTTTTCGATGGGCGCTACGGATCCGCACATGGAGTAGACAGACTCAAAGGCGATGATTTTGGGTGTTTCCTTGGGTACTTGTTTCAGCTTCATCTCGAGATCGACGACGTCGTTGTGCTTGAAGATGACCTTCTTCGCTCCAGAGTGTCGAATACCCTGAATCATGGAAGCGTGGTTTGAAGAGTCGGAAAAGATGACACATCCGGGAAGCTTGGCACCGAGAGTAGCCAAAGTGGCATCATTGGCGACGTAGCAAGAAGAGAAGACAAGAGCGGCGTCCTTTCGGTGCAAACCTGCGAGTTCGTCTTCGAGAGAGAGATGAAGAGCACCGTTACCAGCGATGTTCCTAGTTCCACCGGCACCGGCACCGTATCGGTTCAAGGTCCGCTTCATGGTATCCAAAACGACCCTGTTTTTGCTCATGCCGAGGTAATCGTTGGAGCACCAGACATCAACTTCGTCCTTGGTGTTGGCAGTGTGTGCTACGGGGAATTTTGCAGCGAGTCGGTTGATGTTGTTAAAGTATCGGTAACTCTTGTCCTTGTGCTTCTTGTCGAGCTCGGTCTCGTAGAACCGATCATAGTTGAAACGAGAACCAGAAGCGGTCGCTGCTTCGGTAGAAGCGGATCGACCTCGTGCACGAAGCGAAGCGGCCTTGACTTGAGCTTCAGCTTGAGCGATGGAAGCGGCTTCCGCAGCAGCTTTTGCGTGAGGGCATTTAGCTGGGTTGCCAGAAGTCGGGTGAGAAGCAAAGGGCAGGTTCTTTTGCTATAAAAGATATCGAATAAGCGCCAGTGGTCAGCCGAAAGGTGATGCAAACCCACATACCTTGTGCATCTCTTCAACCTCCTTCTGTCCGGCAACACTGGCGTAGGATCTCGCGCTGATCTTCTGAATCAAGGCCGGACCCATGACAGGGCACCCATCGACGGCAGCCTTGGTGAGCGAGGAAACGGTTCCGCCATTGGCCGCGGGAGTTGCCGCGAGTGCGCGGAGCGTGGCCGTGGACGTCTTGTGCAGGAACGGGCAAGACGTCGAATATCGTGCGAGAGAGGTCATGTAGGTAGCCATCGTAGCGATGATAAGGGGTGATGAAGGGCGGTGTACGACTCGGGGGATGTGCTCTCAGGGATATATAGAAGGGGTCTGGTGTACGCCATGCCATACATTAACCCGCTCGATCCCCGCCAACCCGCGCGCCCGATTCGTGCGCCAGATTTTTCGCTGCCCCAGCTGTTCCGCCTGCCAATCGCCAGCCGATAATAATAGACCCGCTTATTGCTTTTCATCCATTCCGAATGCTGGGGGCGAGAGTCGGCAAGTCTCCTGCCACCAATCCGGAGATATCTGTTTGTTTCGTCGTTAGTCGTCCTGCTCAAAGCGTCATAGAGTTCGCGCTATTGATGTCAGTACGTAGCACTAGAACGGCTGTCTGAGACGATATATTCCTGCGATCATTGGCCATGGATCCCGCAGTGGACATGCACTGTGGCAAGTTCGGCAGCTATTACGGCTATTGGACCCAGTTATTAGTCTCAGGGGTCATGCGTCTGGCCATGCTGTGGTCAACCGATAACTGACACTAACCATCTCCCCGCACACTTCAGCCAGACTTCTACCACTCTTCCTACTATTTTGCCTTGATGACCTCCTTGATGAATGAAACATCCCCCTCTTGGGTCTTGACAACCGCACCTGATTACCCGGACCGGATGCATCTCTTTTGCCGACAATGATAGATTATAGTTCAACGAGCTTGTTAATCAGCCATCATTTCAAGGACAGCGCTGTCATCTACTGTACGACAGCTACCGCCACCGTTATCCATACAGCAGGATAGATTATCACTCCTCGTTGCCTCGAGAGAAGCTTCATTCTGGGGGCAAAATCCCACAGCCGACGTTAATGACATGCGTTAGCTCGAGAATGCGACGAGCAGCTTGTTGCATGGTTCCCCATGAATGCAATAAGAAAGTGGTGCGTTAATTTGTGCTGTCCATATCCCTCCCGCCGCGGGTGCTGCCCACTCTGGCGAGCTTCCCCAGCCAGTTCCGGAACGCGTGCGGCACTGGGCTCGATCGTCGCTCAGACAATAATACATTCCATTCCCGCCGAGGCAAAAAACAAGGACACGCGATGAGATCTCGCGGCTCCCGAGTCGTCCCACGCTTATTTTCGTGAACCTCGAGCAGAGTAATAACGCTGTCTTGTCGTGGCGTATTCGTTTCCTACAGGTCGTCAACCGGCTTCTCCTACGCGCGAGACGATGTTGGCTGCAATGCTACGCAGGATATCGAGGCTGCCCTCGCAGTCCCCGATCGAGGCCATCACCATCTTCTTTGTCTTGGTCACGTTGGTCTACTTTCAACTTCTTCAGGCCGTTCAGGATAGCGAGATGTGAGTAGAGGAGCTGGAATTCTACGGGCAATTGAGGAGGTTGTTGATGTTTTTTCATTGCCTCAGCTTCACTCTTCCAACGGCAGGCGTCGTTACAGGCCCTGCGAGAGGTCAAACCTTTTATATCCCATCCTCTTCGGAAACCGCAAAGCGGGCAATTGCCACCTCCAAATCAGCGTTTTCCAAGAAGCACAGCCCGAGCTCTGCGACCCATGATTTCCTCGCTAGTTTGGATATTCACTCACCCGAGTTCCTCTCGTCACATCTTTCAGGCCTAACAGCTGAACTGGCGAGCAAGAACATTACCGGCTGGGAAACTGTCAGCAATCAAGATTATCAAAGGTACCTTGAAGAAGTCGGCAAAGGCTCCGCAAATCAAGTTATTATCAAGCAGTTCGTCGTGGATTCATCCCAGCTCAAGGAAACTTTGAACAAGGAGCCGGAGAATTTGGAGCAAGCAGTGAATCAGTGGGAGGCATACGTCAAGGATGAGCTAAAGGTGAATGTCGGAGCAGTACAACCAGTCACTTACCGTGACGTATGCTTCCGTCCGACCGAAAATGCGGAATGCTTGTCTTCTGAATCGCATGCCACCTTGGAGGGTCAGAGAATCATCACCCTGTATCTATCGACTTCGGATCTGGCTGAACGATATCTAGAAAAACTTGACCGATATGACGTCGCCAACCCGGTCGTCTCTCAGCCGGGAACCTTTGTGGATGAAAAGTCTAAGCTTTCTTTTGTCCCCTTCTCAGCTTCCGGCTCCGGGTTCGATCCTCAATTCGGAACACCCTACTACTCGGCATTATCAATCCTGTCCCATCCGTCGTCCAACGTTTTCGCCAATCCGCGTGGGCAAGTTATCAAGTCCTCTGCCCATCTGCAAAGCCGCTCTCCTGCACGAAGCATCAAATGGCTGGCTTACGCCGTTCGCGCACTTGGAACACGATTCTGGATTCTTACCAAGAACGCGGACAGCGCCGACATATTCGTCGTCATGCTCGGATACATCTTGATGCATCTCACATTTGTGCGACTGTTCCTGAACATGCGGAAAATGGGCAGTTCGTTCTGGTTGCCGAGCGCGACTTTGATTTCATCGACTTTCGGTTTCCTGTTTGCACTGTTCGCGGCATACCTCCTCAACGTTTCCGTAGACTTGATACAACTCTCGGAAGCCCTTCCGTTCTTGGTCATCACTATCGGTTTTGATAAGCCTTTCCTGCTCGCCCGTGCTGTCTTTCAAAATCCCGAGATCAAGCCCGTTCTGGCTCCCGCGCCCGCACCTGTCCCGGATTTGTCACAGACGACATCTGCGCAAGTCGCTGCTCTTGGACTGGACGACTTTGACGTTGATTTGGCTGTAATCAGGGAACTCGAAAAGAAGGGGAAGAGCCAGGGAACCTCTTTTGCACCGAGTCCCTTGTCTGAAGGATTCAAGTCGTCCAATTCCAATGGGCTATCCCATCTCGGAGCAGACTCGTCGAACAACACTCACCTCATCACGTCCAACCTGGATCTCGGTGCACTTGACCGTGGATTAGCGGTCCACGCTCGAATCCAGCGAGAAATCGCTGAAGCCAAGCGGAAATCGATCCGGTGGGCTGCTCCTATCAGTGCAAAGTATATCGTGCTTTCGGCCGTCGAACAGGTAGGATGGCCTATTGTCCGTGATTACGCTATCGAAATCACCGTGCTTTGTATTGGTGCTGCCATGGGTATCGGTGGTCTACGGGAATTCTGTCGGTTGGGTAAGTGCGATTTCACTGTTTGTTGACGAACTAGCAACTGAAAGAGATTTTCTCGCATACAGCCGCGTTGATTCTGGCGATGGACTGTCTATGTCTGTTTACATTTTATACGGCTATTCTCACCGTCATGGTTGAGATTCATAGGATAAAGCTTGTTCGACGCCTACAGCCCAAGCGCAAGTTGAGCGACAGCGATCTTCGTACTTCGAATGCAAACGATGCCGGTAATGTCACGTCAGCCGGCCTGCTGTCCGATAAATCTGAGCAACCAGCCAAACCTTCCTATTTCTCGCAATTGAAGCTTTCTCTTATCGGCCACAAAGGTTCAAAGTCGGTAGGAATGGGCAATGCAAACGACATCGCCAAACAGGAAAGTCCGACCGCTAGATTGAAGCTCGCTTTGATCGTGGCATTCTTGTCACTCCACTTCTTGAATCTATGTACCACTTTGACGCAGCAAACTGCTCTTAAACGTCATACCGATCATCCGACAACACTGGATTATTCTCAGAACGATCTCGCCGCCTTAACTGAACGGACTTACTTGGCTCCTGTTCTAGAAAACCTCTTGGCCACAGCTGGAACGTGGGCTGTTCGAGCCGCTCCATCAACTACTGTCATCGTTGCCAACCTCATTGGCTCGAATGCGACTCCTACGGCCAATCTGACTGAGGGATTGCGAGCGACTTCCCGAATGGCCACTCTCGACCGCTTCATGTCGGAATGGACTATGTTGGTCGGTGATCCTGTTCTTAGCAAATGGATCGTCGTTGCCCTCTTCGTGAGCATTCTTTTGAATGGTTATCTGCTCAAGGGGATCGCAAGCAACTCTGTCCCCGGTGGCAGTACCGGACCTGTCGCCGTAGCCGCTGCTGCTGCTCGATTGGTCGGAGCTGGAGGGGCTTGGGATACGAATGTGGTCAAACGGGACTCTTTGCGCAACAGACGACGCTGGAGTGGTGGCATTCAATTGGAACGGTTCTCGAACACTCGTCGAAGTAATGCGGGCGAAGATATGGAAGCCTATAGGCGTCAACGTGTGGATCAGGTCAAGAACAGCGATCCCATCAGCCATCAAATGCCCGGTGAATCCGGTCCGTCCAATCAAACGAACGGAACAGCCGGAAATGTTGGTCACGCAGAATTGAATGGAAATGCGAACAAGCTTTCGTCTGGTGATGTCACACCCAGAATCAGCGCTGCTACGCCAACCGCTGAAGTCCCCGTATTTGTATCTTCTGTTGTTGACACGGATGAACTCGACACACAGCTCGTGTCGCCTCCTGCTCATTACAGTCGACGATCTTTGGAAGAATGCTGGGAAATTTACAACGGTGGTCTCGGCGCCTTTTCTTTGAATGATGAAGAGGTTATATTATTGGCCGAAAAGGGCAAAATTCCAGGATACGGTCTCGAAAAGGGGTTGAAAGATCTTGAGAGAGCTGTTCGCGTTCGACGAGCTGTCATTTGTGAGTGGTTCCCTAATGATCATCGGAATTCGAGCTGAACGACGTTTCTTCTTCTTAGCTCGAGCGTCACTCACACGAACCCTCGAGTCGTCTGAACTTCCGATGTCCGGCTACGATTACAGTCGAATTATTGGTGCCTGCTGCGAGAACGTTGTTGGATACATGCCCATCCCCGTCGGTATCGCTGGACCTTTGACGATCGATGGGCAACCTTACCCAATTCCGATGGCCACGACGGAAGGTACATTGGTTGCCTCCACCTCTCGAGGTTGCAAGGCGCTCAATGCTGGCGGCGGGGTCATCACTGTTCTTACACAAGATGCCATGACTCGAGGCCCGGCCTTGGAATTCACCAGCATCAAGGAGGCAGCGGCTGCCAAGATGTGGATCGACAACGAAGGCGGTTATCCAATCCTTAAAGCTGCATTCGAATCGACGTCTCGATTCGCCAAGCTTCAGAAATTGAAATGCGCCATGGCTGGACGAACGCTTTATGTTCGATTCGCCACTCAGACGGGTGATGCGATGGGTATGAACATGATCTCGAAAGGTACCGAAAAGGCCCTAGAGTGTCTGAATGAACGTTACCCACAAATGCGGATCTTAGCGTTGTCCGGTAATTACTGCACTGACAAGAAGCCTGCCGCCATCAACTGGATTGAAGGCCGAGGAAAGAGTGTTGTCGCGGAAGCTGTGATTCCCGGTTCTGTCGTCAAAAGTGTCTTGAAGACCACGGTGGCGGATCTCGTGAACCTCAACATCAAGAAGAATTTGATCGGAAGTGCGATGGCGGGTAGTATCGGTGGCTTCAATGCCCACGCCGCCAATATTTTGACTGTAAGCTTCCCGAGCACTCAGTCACTTCCCGAACGACGCTGATTCTTCCATATCCCTCCAGGCCGTCTACTTGGCCTGTGGTCAGGATCCAGCTCAGAATGTTGAAAGCTCGAACTGTATGACCTTGATGGAGCCGTAAGTATACTTGTCAAAGGGCCCATCTCGCTGTTCACTGATCAATCCTCCCCTCCATATCAACAGAACAAATGACGGCAAGGACCTTTTAATCACCTGCTCGATGCCTTCTATTGAAGTTGGCACAGTAGGTGGAGGTACCATTCTCGGCCCGCAATACGCCATGCTCGAAATGCTTGGTGTCGCAGGCGCTCATCCAACAACTCCAGGAGCCAACGCTCAACGTCTAGCCAGAATCATTTGCGCATCCGTCATGGCAGGCGAGCTCAGTTTAATGGCTGCCCTGGCTGCCGGTCATTTAATCAAGGCGCACATGCAGCATAACCGAAGTCAGCTCGCAACTCCGACATCGGGAACAACGCCATCGGGTCCTGGTTCAATGACACCTTTGTTGAAACCTTTGGACAGTCTCAAGTAACCTGAGTAACCCGTAGAATGCTGGCGCATCAGTATACCTGAAACATATACCCCGTTAGAGTGGTCTCAGCGCACCGCCACCAATCAGCAGTAGGAGACACGGAATGACTGCCAGCACATTTGTAACGAATATCGTCATCATCAACATTATAGCATTTGCATTCGTGCCTGAGCGTGGATTCTGCTTTTTCTTGAGCCCGTCTGTAGCCGGTGGAGAGGCCTACTTGTTTTATAATAACATCCGTGTAAATGTAGTGTACAGGAGTATGCATGGATCTAGGTAGAAATGATCCCTGACTTTCAGACTGTTTTCGCCTGTATTATTTGGCTTGCGGCGTATATAGGGCTGATAGGAGGAGACACGAAGAACGATTATTCAATCTGGATGTGTTGCCGCACTTGCTGCCGTATCCTTCTTAGTTGGTGACCAGATAGGTATGGTCGTTCGCCATATCCACTGTCCTGTCAACGCCAGTCAGCATTGCAGGTCAGCTTCACAAGCTCTACAGGATATGACCACCCGAAACCTTCGAAGCTTTTTCGAAGGATTGATATTTTCGCTGTAAGCTGCAGCCTGTAAATTATAGGAGGAAAGCGGCGTAGTGCTCGAATGTGATTAGATATGATAGACGAAAATCGCGGCATGTCAGTTCCGCCTCACCGGTCCCATCTTAGATTCCGTGCGAACGGCATCCAACATTCCGGGCGCCAGCCTAACTCAGCTTCCGCGTGTCTGGTGGTTGAATGAGTGATATCACTTACAGTCGTTGGTCCGTCGGCACCAGACAAAGGCCGGAGTTGCCGTTTGTTCGCCCGAGATCTGTCAGTTGACCTAACTTTTTGGATCCAGTATGACTCCGGTGGATCCTCGTTCCAGTTCTTGTGTTTCGTTATATAAGACGACCATATCCCCATACCAGTCATCGTCGCTACAACCTATCTTGCAACAAACAATTCATTCAGCCACAACATGTCATCTGAACAAGCACAATACGAAGCGGAAGTCGCTGCTGTCAAGCAGTGGTGGAAGGTATGTCAGCCCGTCCTACCCTCAACGAGTTGGTACTGATGGCAATATCACCTCGGTAGCACCCTCGATTTGCACGAGTAACCCGAACTTACACTGCTGAAGAAGTCGTAAACAAGCGTGGCACTTTGCCCCTCTCCTACCCCTCGGATGTCCAGGCCAAGAAGATGTGGTCGATCCTCGAGAGTAAAGCCCGTGGTGAAGGTGGTGGCTGCAGTATCACCTATGGCGCTCTGGATCCCGTCCAGCTCACGCAAATGGCAAAGTACCTGGAGACCGTCTACGTCTCAGGATGGCAATCAAGTTCTACTGCGTCTTCGTCATTGGAACCTGGACCTGATTTGGCAGACTACCCTTCCAACACGGTGCCCAACAAGGTAGCCCAGCTTTTCACCGCACAACTTTTCCACGACCGAAAGCAACGATTCACTCGATTGTCGACCCCTGCAAATGAACGAGCCAACTTGCCCCCACCTGTCGACTACCTCCGACCTATTGTGGCGGACGCCGACACCGGTCACGGTGGCTTGACCGCCGTTATGAAGCTAGCCAAAATGATGGTCGAATCCGGTGCTGCCGGTATTCATATCGAGGATCAAATGCGTGAGTGTTCTTGGGGACCTATTGCCGAACACACTGTCTGATGAACGGTAACTTTTATAGCGGGTACTAAGAAATGTGGGCACATGGCCGGCAAGGTTCTGGTTCCCATTTCGGAACACATCAACCGACTTGTTGCCATTCGACTTCAGTTTGACATTATGGGTGTCAACAACTTGGTCATTGCCAGAACTGACTCTGAGGTAAATAGTCGCAACTTCCCAGAGCATTCTGAGTATGGATTACTGACATGTTCGACTCTAGGCTGCAACTTTGATCTCCTCCAACGTCGACGAGCGAGACCACGCCTTCATCCTCGGTGCGACTAACCCGAAGCAAAAGTCTTTGGTTTCCGTGATGCGTGCTGCGGAAAAGCAAGGCCTCAGCGGATCCGCCCTACAAGCCATCGAAGACAAATGGACCGCCGAAGCCGGTCTCGCTTTGTACCCCGACACTATCGCCAAGGCGCTCAAGCGGCAGGGCACTTCAGAGGAAAAGATCAAGGCTTTCCTCGCCAAGGTCTCGGGTACTGCACACGCCTCGCACGATGAAACCTCGCAAATCGCCACCGAGGAGTTTGGTTTGAAGCAACTACCTTACTGGAACTGGGATTCACCGAGAACGAGAGAGGGATTCTACCGATACCAAGGTGGTACTCAGTGTGCTATCAACCGAGCCGTCGAATTTGCTCCGTATGCGGATCTGCTATGGATGGAGACCAAGTCGGTAGGTCACTTGCGATTACTCTTTGCAACGGATTTTGTGCTGACCGTGGTCTTCGACTGCTTTATAGCCCATCTACGCACAAGCCAAGGAATTCTCAGAAGGTGTTCACGCTAAGCGTCCTGGCCACTGGCTGTCATACAGTGAGTTCTGAGTCAGCGAATATGTGGATTGATACTCACACCCTTGCCGTTGTAGACTTGTCGCCTTCTTTCAACTGGAAAGCCGCTGGATTGAACGACCAGGATATGAAAGAGTACATTTGGAAACTTGGAAAGCTTGGATTCATGTAAGCTTGACTGGACATTCTCCTTCTGTATCAACCGTGACTGAGCGTATTTCTTTCACAGTTGGCAATTCATCACGCTGGCTGGGCTCCACACCAATGCCCTAATTTCCAACCGATTCGCCAAGGCTTTCGCTGTTGACGGCATGAAGGCGTACGCTACTCAGATCCAGGATAAGGAACTGGAGGAGGGATGTGAGGTCGTCAAGCATCAAGCTGTAAGTCGTTATACCGGCACAGTCGAGTCCTTGAAGTGAAGTGATGGCTGACCGTCTTCCGCGTGTTTTCTCCAACTACAGTGGTCAGGTGCTGAATATGCAGATGCACTGCTGATGACAGCAACTGGAGGCGTCAGTAGCACCAAGTCGTCGGGATCGTACAATTCTGAGACTCAGTTCGGTACCAAACCTTCTGCTAAACTCTGAGCGATTCGCAAAAGCTCTACCCAACAAGTAGATTGATCTCGTTGTATAGGTATAATGAATAAATAGCATTCAAGGCGCGATATTTAACAACTAGCACCCTCCCACTCCCCGTGGGAGGATGACTGAACATCTTATGCGACGAATTGTCTGCAGCTAGAGCGCAACTAGTCCGCAGATTCCGCAAGGCTTCCATCAGCTGGTCGACAGGGAGCCTGGCGAGATCTAATCTATTGCACTAGTTGCACTTGAAACAAAGTGGAATTGCTAAGCTAATTGCTACTGAAGCGAGAGGGCCACGAGAGCTGCAATCAGCTAGGCAACCACGCGAATTAGGAAAAAATGAGGTAGTATTGATAACTGATTAGACCGAAGGGTAAAAAGTGTCGACGTGTTCATCCACGTGGTCGTCCTCAGCTCCATCGATGTGCTGTAGCCATGATGGGCCTCGCGTCAAGAGGAGGATTATACCAACTATTGTACCCCAAAAGACTGTAGTTGGTCAATGAGCTAGTCAACGCCAGCTCTTACAGCACACCCTTGACTTAGTTGGCTCCAAGGCCTTTGTGAAATTCCGAGATCACCGACGATCCCAAGATAAAGGGATTCGTTATCAATGCCAGGAAGGGGAAGATGAGGCTGTGAAGCGCTCTATATGGAGTGTCCTTCAAAGCATATATTCGCTTCATCCCTTTCTTTCGACGGATGATGGCAACACTACTGATGAGGATGGGAGGAAGAGATATACAAGGCCGCGATTAGTCCAAAGGCGTTTGTGCGCTGTTGTGGTCTGTGCTTGTGAGCTCCACAAGGCGTCTCTCTGTGAAAACCTCTGACTGTCGCTATCAGTTGGCGTCTGCCCTACCTGATAACGCCCCTTTTTCTTTGTCAACTTGAATACGGAGCGAGACACGAATACGTCACGACCGCGTGTTCGATTCGACTGTAAGTCCCGGGCTTTTTGACTCCGGCGGGTTAGCCGAAGTGAAACCCATCGGTGAGAAGAGTGCGCATGTGGGAATCAGTGTGCAGCTGGATCATTCGTCTCACCCTGATAACGGTCGCTCTCATGATCTCATCACTCCGATGGCGCTGCCAAGATCTGCGCTTTTGCTAGTGCTTCTGGCCCCTTCCTTGAATTCAGATATAGCAAACAGCTAATCCCTTGCCCCCCTCCGTCTAGGATTCTCCGTCATTCCGGCACCGCTTCGATCCGTCACTCGCTGTCCGATAACGACCCTGATCTTGATCTTGATCCAGCACCAGCGACCAGCAACATGTCCGAAGCACACGCAGTTAACGAAGCGGTCGGCAAAGTGCCAAACAAGGTCATGTTGA
This sequence comes from Naganishia cerealis, assembly GCA_030039265.1. Taxonomy (NCBI): domain Eukaryota; kingdom Fungi; phylum Basidiomycota; class Tremellomycetes; order Filobasidiales; family Filobasidiaceae; genus Naganishia; species Naganishia cerealis. Next base: position 47,213 of record JASBWR010000076.1, read on the forward strand.
ACCTGGGTTCTCTTCCGCCCAAGCTGAACCCTGCTGATATGAGGAAGGACGGTCAAAACGTGCGCATACCTAGCAACGATAGCTGCAAGGCATGTAACCAGAAGCTGATTTTCCTTTTCTGCTATAGTACCCTCGAACTCCTTCTGTAAGCTTGTTGGCCGAAGTCGTCGCTAGACTGATTAGCTGAGCTTGCTTCACACTTAGCGAACCAACCCCAATGCTCCTCCTTGGCCCGCTTACCGAGGGTATCATGAATATTCCTTCGCTCACGTAAGTTGTACACTGAGACATCTTTTTAGGCAAAGTGTTCATCCTGCTTCCCTTGCTGTAGGCTACGATGTCAGTTCGTCTTCCCACCATCTTGGGCAAGGGTATTGCAGATGTTCATCAGACTTTGAACCAAGAGGTACGCTTGGCTGGATTCTTCTTGGGATGAAATGCCCCGCTAACTGCAGAATTTCCCTCTGTATAGTCTGACGAGGATCGAATCACCGACCTTGTAGGATGCATTCATCGTATGGAAGATCTAATGGACGACTTGACCGAAAACTCCAAGCTTCGACCCATTATCGATGACGGTGCAGGTGATATTCCCTTGTGGAACAAGGAAATCGCCAAGTACTTCCAGGGCAAGGATTTCATGAACGCTCCCTGGTTGTTCGCTGAAGCCTACAAGTACCGACGACTGAGAGAATGTTTCTCCTTGAGCAAATACTGGGTGGAATACGATGTCTTCTTCAGGCAGAAGTGCGACACTTTTTCAAGATCCTCGACCGCTGTCTTTGAATTAGCTTCTCGATTCGCGCAGCCCTTCAAGCACGACGATGGACTTACCGATGAATCGAAACTAAAGGCCAACAAGCTTATCTTCAGGGAATTGACTCAAGGTAAGTTACCTATCCATAGCTCGATATTGGTAGAATTAACGGAATCTTCGTATTTTCTCCAGTCTGCCTGTGGGGTAACTCTACCGATCTGTCCCTCTTGATCGACATGAGCGAGGAGGACATCAAGAAGTTGCAAAGCACTGGTGGTGAACACTTGGCTGCGACTGAGAAGAACATTTTGGGTAACCAGTGAGTGTTTCTCTGCACGCCTCCTGCACAATAGCGGTATCTCATAAATCACTTCGATCCACAGCCTTGAAAATCTTACCGACTACGTCACCAGCTTGAAGGGCAGACGAATCGACTTTGTTCTCGGTTAGTTTCGAACATTAGCTTATCGAAAAGGAGAACCCTAATCATCCTCCTCAAACGCTACTAGACAACGCTGGTTTCGAGCTGTACTGTGATTTCGTATACGCGGACTGGCTTATCCAGAGCGGTATCTGTAGCGAGATCGTCTTCCACGGCAAGAAGCTTCCTTGGTTCGTTTCGGATGTTACGCGAAAAGATTGGGATTGGTGCGTTACCACGACTGTCGCTCCGATTCTTTTTTCCGGCTAATCCGTTGCGTTTTAGGCTCCTCAACTCGTGTACCTACGGTTACTTGTTCAGCGAAGCATCTGAAGCTGAGATGGACTTGCTTCGAATGATGGGTCGAAGGTGGAAGCAGTACGAAAAGGAAGGTAAATGGAAGTACGAACAGCATCCATTCTGGTGCACCGGCTATACCTTCTGGGACCTGCACTCGGAGGCTCCCGATGTCTTCCTCGACCTCCACAAATCCGACTTGGTGATCTTCAAGGGTGACTTGAACCACCGAAAATTGACATACGACTGTCATGTGCCATACGGAACCTCGTTCGCCGAGGCAATCGGTCCCATGGCCAGCCAACCTGGTGCTCCCCGAGTTTGCAGTTTGCGAACCATCAAATCCGACGTGGTCTGTGGTCTACCGCAAGGCGTAGGTGAGAAGTTGGACGAAGATGAGGCTGGCTGGAAGATCTCTGGCAAATACGTAAGTCGTTGTGGAAAAGTTCTCTCTGCCCTCGGATTGGACACTGATGAAATCGGTTTCTAGGCTGTAATCTTGCTCTCCGAGGGTCGCCCCGACGAGAAGGTTGTCTTCCAATAAGTTGAACGTCAAACTGTCGCACCCATGCTACTTCTCTTCACCGCTGAATCAGCGGGCGCCTCATGCGATGTGTCTTTCATCTGAAAAGTTTCGCCTTGTATTCGATTATGTGGTTCACCCTTTGTTAACACTTGTATCGCTACTTGTATGATGGAATGCTTTCGATATAATTTCAGAGATTTTGTTAAAATTGCGCGCTCACATCGACTGGATGTTTCGGCCCTACTTCGAGTAGCGCGTAGGCCAAGATCAGTGCATCATGCATGATATAGCTTCTTGATAGCTCAATTAGGTGCTCACGCCCAGTTGTGGCGCGGCGAGGAGGTCGAAGCAGCTCTCCAGACTGTCGGGATACTGTCGAGGCTCATGCATGGCATGGGATTCCGGAGGCTCGGTGTTTGGAGGCACTTGCCCGTTGCCTCCACTTCAATCTTTAATTTCAGCACGTGACCGGGAATGATTTCTGAACCCATGCACCAGCAACCTTCTAAATGGTATACTTCGCCTATCTTCGGTCGCAGTGCCATCTACATCACACTCCATACAGCGCTCAGGATCGGAGATAATGGCACGTAAATCCAAGGATCCCAGAAAGCCTTCGCAGAAGTTTCTCCAGGAGACTGGACAAGCCGCCCCGAAGAGCGACGCAAACGGATTAGCCACTGCTCCAGTGGATGAAGTTCCGCCGAACCCGGATGCGGAAGTCCTGAGACGTGCCATCAAGGAACTTGGTGGCGATGATTCGGATTTTGAACTGCTTCAAGGACTCAGTGATGATGACTCGAACGATGTTCAACCGAAAGTCAAAAAGGCTCAGAAGGGACAGACCGATGAGGTGAGTAACATGGTACACCTCTTGGTAACCTAGTTGACATGTATCCTTGTTTGAAATCAGGCCAAGCTTAAACAGGAGCTTTCTAGTTTCATGAAAGGCCTAGACTTCTCTGTAAATGGCCCTGAAGAAGTAGAGGAAGAGGATGAACAACTGGATGAGTCCGAAGGGGAGGAGGAGTCAGGGGACGAAGAGGTACAGGATGAGGACATGGAGGAAGCAGAGGACACGTCCGAAGATGACGAAAGCGAGGAGGAAGATGCCGGTACTATTCAGCAAGAGTCCAGCAATACCGGAAAACCCGGAGCTGCTGCTCGTCAGGCGTCACCGGAAATTGAGGGATTCGTAAAGAAGAGTGGGTTGTCCGCTGTTCAGCCATCCAAGGTCGCGTCTATACATGTGAGTCTCACGGAGCTCTCACACTTCTGTATGCCTATCTGACTTTTGGAAATTACAGACTATCCCACAAGAACCGCTTTGGTATAAAATAGAGTTGCCCGAATTACCTGATTATGAACAAACGGAGCCTCTTCCACCTTTTCGTCTGGCAGGTCTTCAATCCCGCGTCAACAACTTGCTGTCGGACTTTAGGACATCAGCTGGCGCCGTCGGTTCGGGGCAAGGAAAGGGAAAGAATACTTCAAACAAATCAGCGACTTTCGGAAAATCAACTGCCGATGCTGCTTTCTTGAAGCAGGTTCTACAGGATGGTACTCATCAAGATAAGCTGTCAGCCTTGATTTTATTGGTTCGAGAAAGTCCGCTGCACAGGATGGATGAGTTGGAGCGACTCAGACTCATGGCCGGAGGCAAACAGCACGATGCTGCCGATGCTGGATCATCTTCCTACTCTGCTGTCAAAGGAGGCGGCGGTCGAGAGGAGCGAATTGCGGTATTGAGGGCGTTGGCGGATTGGTGGGTGTCAGGAGGTGGTAAAGAAACGGGGAAGCTCAAGTACCTGGCGGATCAGCCACAGCTTGGCAACCCTGCAGTCACCGATCGACATCTCGTAGTTTGGGGTTTCGAAGACTGGTTGAAGAAGTGGTTCTTCTCGATACTGCAAATTCTCGAGGTCTACCTTGCGGACACCTTGCCGTACGTCAAAACGCAAGCTATGGCAGTCACGATGAAGCTTCTTGCCGGAAACGCGGAGCAAGAGCAGAATCTTTTGCGACTAGGCGTCAACAAGCTCGTAAGCAACTTCTTGCAGTTACACAGACATTCAAGCGGGAAAGCTGATGCTTGGCCTCTATGACAGGGTGACACCGACAAGTCAATCGCTTCTAAAGCCTCTCATCATCTTCTGGTTCTCTTGCAAGCTCATCCTGCAATGAAAGCAGTCATCGTCCGAGAGGTATCGACTATCGTTCTTCGACCTATCCCGAAAACGAAGCTTCCGGCAAAGGACATAAAGGGCAAAGGCAAAGCAGCGGACCTTCACGACATCGGCCTAGATCATGGGCGATACTACGGTCTCATCACACTGAATCAGATCACATTGACGAGTCGTGATCGAGACCTTGCCGGTCAGCTTGTTCAAGTGTATTTCGAGCTCTTCAGAGAAATCCTCGGTTCGAAACCCACCAAAGCCGCCGCTGACAACGATGACGAGCAACAGGCCAAACTGGAGAAGGTCACAGGCAAAGTCGAAAAGTGGCAAGGAAGGCGAAAAGGAACAAAGTTCTCTAGGAAGAGGAACGCCCCGAAAGATGAGGAAGTGGAAGAAGGAGATTCCAAACTCATCGCTGCAGTGTTGACTGGTGTCAGTCGTGCACTTCCGTTCGCCAGGCTTGATGATGAGAAGTAAGTATAACTATTTGCCTCATAGATGTGGAGCGCAACTGATTCCTGTATGCTTGAATTGTTGCAGGTTCCAACAGCACACGGAGATGCTATTCAAGATCACACATACTGGAACATTCAACATTTCCATCCGTGCGCTCATGCTAATCTATCAGGTTTCTTCAGCCAAAGAGGTAAGACACGCCCTCAACAGCGTAGACAATAACGGATCTGACGTGATTGCTTTTTGTTAGGAAACTTCGGACCGATTCTACAGAACTCTTTATGAGTCTCTACTTGATCCTCGTCTGCTCACTTCATCCAAGCAAGCGATGTACCTCAACCTTCTATTCAAAGCCCTCAAAGCCGACAGAAATCTCAATCGGGTAATGGCCTTTGTCAAACGTCTGGTCCAGGTCATGTTGGGTCATCAGCCTCCATTCATCTGCGGTGCGCTGTACCTCCTTGGCGAGCTTTTCAGCACGACATCAGGATTGTCCACCTTGGTATCCGAACCCGAAGATAGTGGCATCGAACATTTCGTAGACGTAGCAGATGACGCCAGTAAAGGCACCAAACAGGTGGCTTCAGGGGAAATCGATCGTAAACCAGAGCACGAATACGACGGTCGAAAACGTGATCCTCAGCATTCCAACGCTAAAGGAAGCTGTCTATGGGAATTGGTAAGTCACGCGTCGTACAATCGGAGCGACTTGACGCGGATATAATGCTGAAAGATACTCCTTGACTATATCTTATAGATTCCTCTTACTAAACATTATCATCCTTCGGTCGCTGTCCAGGCGAATGAGTTGATATCGTTAAAGTTACCACTTTCTGGCTCCCCCGATATCTCTCAAAACACACTGGTGTCTTTCTTGGACCGGTTCGTTTACCGAAACCCCAAGAAGAATGCGACCGCAAAGGGCGCCAGTATCATGCAACCTGCTGCTGCGGCGTTGAGTGGCCGTGGAGGCTCCGTTGTCGTTCGTAGCAAGGGCGCCAAGGTTGCTGGTGATGCAGCTGGTTATGTGAACGACGAAAAGTTCTGGAACAAGAAAGTGGAGGATGTACCTGCAGACCAGGTAGGCGCCGCACCGCGACGATGGGCTAAATTTGTCCACTAACAACTCTTATGTTGCAGTTGTTCTTCCATAAATACTTCTCCAAGAAACTGGCTAGAGACGAGCAAATCAAGGCAGCTGCTACCAAACGCAAGAAGAAGTCCAATGAGGAGGATGAGGATGATGAAGACGAAGACGTCACTATGGATGCTGCAGAGGATGTGGACGAGGACGAGGCTGAGGAGGAGGTTGCAGAACCTGTCAAGAAGGTCAAGGCTCAGCCTGTCGCCAAGGAAGAAGACGAAGAGAGTGACCCAGAAGAAGATGAGATATGGAAAGTAAGTCCTGCCAACGATAGTGATGTTTGCGACGGGTTTAGGTTTTCTGACCTATCTGGTGAACTTAGGCAATGCAAGCTTCGATGCCTCAAGCAGGTTATGACGATGATGACCTGTTGGAAGATAGCGAAGAGGACGAAGAGCTGGAATACAGCGAAGATGAGGACGAGATTGAAGCTGATGACAGCGATGCGGAAGATCTTGACGAGGATGAAAATGACGGCAGGATTGATGATGCCGGTAAGTCATAATTGACTGCGCAGACGTCTGTTGGACATCATTAATGTGGTGATTTGGCGCAGACTTCCAAGATGACGACGAGGATGATGCTCTACCAGTCGACGAGGATGATGATGACCTTATCGATTTGAACGACATGCCAAATATCCCTCTTGGCTCCGGCGACTTTGGAACGTATGACTCTGATGATGATGGGGAGACGTTCACGGGCGTTGGGCAAACTTCCAAGAAGCGAAAGCGAGACGAAAAATCCGGCGATGGCAAGAAGAAGGAGAAGAAGAAGAGGCTGCCCTTGTTCGGCAGCGCAGAGGATTATGCGGCTATGATCAACGATGCCGAGGAAGAAAACATCTAGCTGGCTTCTCTGTAGTTGTGGCCTTCTTTTTTTTCTGTATCCAATTCCACTTTTTGTATATGGTCCCATGTGACCTCTGATGGTATATACCTGTTCCCCAAGCACCTGAGGAGCGTTCTTCAATGGTTCACCCCCGAGTTGGATACCTCGACCATCCGTTTCACCGCGCATTAATAGTGACGTGTCAAGTTGATGACGGTGATCGATGAAACCACGTTATGTCGAGGGCTGTCGTGATGAAGAGTTAGACAGCTACAGAAGATAACGATTCAAACACAGCTTGGCAATCTCACTCTTCTCATCTGGTAATCTGAGCGTCCCCGGCGCCGTCTGCAAGAGGTCTCGACGTGCCGAACAGCGAGATTTCTACGAAGCCATCAACTCAGAAACAACTCCGTTAATCATCATGCGCCTTCGGTTCGGCACATCATTGCTGTCTGGTATCTTTTCGGCACTTTTGGTAGAATACCTATCATTTGCCATACCAACGGCCCAAGCTACCGCTTTAACTACCTATCTAGCCGCAAACGAAAGGAGCTGTTTCTACGCAGACGTCGATAGTGCGTACACGGTGTAAAAGCTTTGTTCCCTGGTAGTCATAGCTAACGTCAAGTTCTTTTGGTTCCAGGTATTGGAGAGAAGGTCGGCTTTTACTTCTCAGTCCAGTCCGGGGGTTCATTCGATATCGACTACGTTGTGCAGGACCCGAACGAGAAAGTATTACTGGAAGGGCAAGCGGAACGCCAAGGCGACTATATTTTCACAGCCAATACAGTGAGCGTCTTTCGAGAAGGCTCCTGAGTGTATGAGACGCCAGTGACTGATTAAAGTCGGTCCTTACTTTCAGGTCGGAGAATACTCTTTCTGTTTTGAAAATGAGGCATCCCTGACGTCAAAATTGATTGACTTCGAGTAAGCAAGAAGGCACAATGAGGGCTCTATGGTAACACTGATTAACCGCCTAACCTCGAACAGCATCATGGTCGAATCGGAACCGAGACGAATGCTATCAGGCCAGACCCAACCAATAACCGAACACACGTCTGCCTTGGAAGAAAGCATGTACAAGCTTCAGGGGATGCTGGCAAATATCGGCAGAACCCAGAAATAGTGAGTGGATTTTGGGGGGGGGAGGTTACGTTTGTTTTCAACCCGGCTCATACTTGAACTTGTTTGCTCCAGTTTCCATACCCGACACCACCGGAACCACTCCACAGTCAAATCTACGGAGTCACGTATATTCTGGTACTCTGTTTTGGAATGCCTCGCGATAGTGGGCTTGACCGTCGCACAGGTGTGGATATTGAAGACTTTCTTCTCACGAACGGGACGGTTAGTGTTTTCATCCCTTAAGCTCATCAGCACGAGCACAGCGTTGATGTTATCTTCCTGGATTGCCCGGTCTGACGTGCAGACGAGCCAAGGTATAAACTGGGGGCATTATTGTAATTCGGTCGTCCTGCGATACAGTTTTATGGAGGATCGATTTATATTCGATATATACCACGTTGCAGTACGCGTGCGAAGCCTGTGTGCATTAAATCGGTAGACTCTGACGAATAGCAGGCCATCTTGTCTTTTGCAACCCCTCTTAGATCTGACATTCCGTATCTCCTGTGTCTGCGGATCGTTTACGCACAGGTCTCATATGAGCAGAAAGAGTACGCTCCGACCTCAATACTGCCGCGAAATGCGTGTACTACAGTGGCACCAGCTTGTTGGCTTGGCCCAGCTCCCTATATAGTCTGCATTGGCGCAGAGTCTTGACCGACAGAGCTATTCGCAAGACATTATCAACGGATATTGCTAAGCCGTCGGGGGTCCTTCTAGTACCAAGTTCTTCAACTCGGTTCTCCCAGCTGTTCTCCCATCATCTGACGTCTAACGCGACGATACCCATGGGTGATCGACATTTTGGAACCGGTTGGCATTTCGTGTTTCAGGTAGTCCACGCTGTTTAACCTTTGCTCGTTGGCGTCCCACAGTGGTTCTCAGTATATACCGCATGAATGCCAAATAGATTCACCAGCAGAGCTACCGCAGCTCAATTGCGGGAAGCCCTTGAAGCGCTTGAACTGAACCCCAGAGGGAAGAAAGATACACTGCTTAAGTGAGTGTCTTCCCTCCAGCATATCAGTAGGCACCTGAAACAGTCTGACCATGTTCACTTCCTAAGGAGGTTGAACGGCGCTATCAAGAGGTCTGAGGTTGCAAATATGTCAACAGAGAATGGTTCGGACAAACCGGGTAGGTTGTCCCGTAGGCTTGTGTCTTGAGAGCTTTTCATATTTATCTTTCTCCCTCAGCTAGTAAACCCACAACGAGTCAGCCCTTGGACGCGTTTCTCTGCTTTGATGTTGGTTCACATCGAAATCCGCAAATCATTGCGATGGTAGCTTAAAAGATACTGTGGCAATATAGGTTGAAGCCACATGTGTCGCCGACAAGCTGATTGACTGGCCAAATGAGATCATCGTGAGTACAATCTTGATATTCGAGTGGGATGTGGACTGACCTGATGGATGGCTTGCATTGTCAAGGAATTTCCTGTCATACTCCTAGGTTGGGCAGATGAAACAGACGAGGATATGGTCGAGGGCATGATCAACTCGGAAGCCAAGGAACCCTCAACACCCAACGAAATATCGTCGGTGTCGCGTGAAACCCGATCAGGGAGTAACGATCTTCCAGCGGACAGTACAACGGTACGAGATACGAAAGTAAGAGAAGAAGATGACAAACCCTCAGAGAGGGAAGAGTCGAAGAAGAAAGAGGATTTGAAGAAGATAGATACCAACGCTACAGTACAGGCCGCGGACGACACCCACCCATCGCAGCTGGGCGCATGGAAGAGCGCCTCAAGTGAACCGAAGGAGAACTTGAAGCCCAGAGATCAGCCTGATCATCAAGAACAAAGAAAGATTCAAGGGAGGAAATTGGTGATCAAGGACAAGTTTCATAGTTACGTGCAGCCCATGTGGCAGCCCAAACTTACCAAGTTCTGCACCGGTTTGACTGGCATCAAACAGGTATGTGGCGACATCTAAATTTCTGATTTGCCCTGCTGAGACCCCTTTCTGAACTTCTGTCGTGTACGACGTATTGCGGCGTATTTTCAGGAAACTATTGATCAAAGTCCAACCTTTCCGGAAATGATCAAGCTGTTTGAGAAATGGTTGAAGCAGCATGGGCTGTTGGTTGATGGAAAATTGCGTGACAAAGCTTGTTGGTGTACCGACGGTGTACGTGTCAAATCCATATGGACAGGTTTCTCTCAACTGACCCCAACTTGTAACACGACAGCCCTGGGATCTGCGGGACTTTGTAAGGCAACCTCCAGATTCATGGAAACTATATTCTTGCCACCAAGTTAACTTCTTGCCCAGCGACACAGGTACCCAAACAGCTGCATATTACGCCCCTGAAGCCCGATCCTTATCCTGCATACCTTCGAGGTCCAGTCCTCAATGTCAAAGACGCAGTTAACTACGTGCTCAGCGATCTTTGGTATACAAACGAACTAGAAAAAGCGGCGGTAATGGAGGCTCGATACAGAGCTACCCTGGAAGAAACTCGGCGCAAAGCTGACGAAGCTCGACAGAAAGCTAGCAAAGCACCGTTAGATACTCAAAAGAGCACGGTCACCAGGCCGCCACCGCCTGAGAGCCAAGTGCAGAAACGCCTGCGACAACGACCTCGTTTGTGTTCCACTGGATCTTGGGCGCTTTCTCTCAAGGGGATGAAATTGCCCAAATTTTACCTCACCATTACTGGCCAATTGGCTGCATTAGACTTGGGAGAGTTTCAAGGTCAGCAGCATTCAGGTATCGATGTGAGTGGATAATCGCTCCTTGCCTATCTTGTGTGATTGCTTGAAAGTCCATACCCTATTTTACATAGGATGCAATGAACATCGCCAGAGTAGTTACCGAGCTGGCAAGAAGGAATGTACTCCTTGACGTAAACGAAAAACCATTCCAGCCGCAACGCTTCAACTGGATGGGAAAACCCGGACAAGTTTTCTGGAACTCCAAGATTGTCCTGGAATAGATACTGCAGCCTGCAGTGTGTACCTACATGCAGATTGTTCTGTGCTACAAGCGGTTTTAATAAGAGAGAAGCTCACAGGCCGGAACAGTCGAGCTTCCAGCTCCGTGGACAGATAGACGTTGCTGAAAGAATGAAAGAGAAGGATATAAGATTCACCATGCATGTTACCTGCTGCGCTTAGCCCGAACGAGGCGACAGACCCTCTCCACTAGCCGCGCCTTTTACGAAGCGGACGCGCGCTGGTTATGTGACCTGAAAAATAGAAAGCGATCGGTGCGGAAGGCGTCTATTTCGCGTTTCTTGGATGCAAACTTTCAAAGGATAGACTACTGGCATTCGACAAAGGGCTCATAGCAGAACGCTATTTGTACACTAGGGGTTCTTGCAGTAGAACGAGGCAAGTCAATCAACTACCAATATGTCCGCCGCACCACCGCCCGACGCCGCAGAGCAGAATATCCAGCTATGGAAAACCCGAAAGCTCATCAAACAGCTAGATGCTGCCCGAGGTGCTGGAACCTCAATGATCAGTTTGGTCATCCCGCCAAAATCGCAGATCTCGCAATTCTCCACCATGTTGACTCAGGAATACGGTACCGCATCCAACATCAAGTCCCGAGTCAACCGTCTGTCCGTTCTTGCCGCCATCACTTCCACACAGCAGCGTCTCAAGTTGTACAACCGTGTACCGCCGAACGGGTTGGTGCTCTTCGTTGGAACAATTTTGACGGATGAGGGCAAAGAAAAGAAGGTGTCATTCGACTTCGAGCCGCACAAGCCGATCAACACGAGTTTGTACTTGTGTGACAACAAATTCCACACAGAAGCTCTACAGGAATTGTTGGAGTCCGATTCGAAGTTCGGTTTCATTGTCATGGATGGTAACGGTACAGTGAGTAGTTGTCAAGTATCCTGTCATTACAATTGCCCTAATTATCGTCATCCCTAGCTCTTCGGTACTCTCGCTGGTAACGCCAAGGAACTTATCCAGAAGTTCACCGTTGATTTGCCCAAGAAGCACGGTCGAGGTGGTCAATCCGCACTTCGTTTCAGTCGTCTTCGAGACGAAAAGCGTCACAACTACGTGCGAAAGGTCGGTGAGATGGCGGTGCAGCATTTCATTACCAACGACAAGGTCAACGTCGCTGGTTTGGTTCTAGCCGGTAGTGCCGACTTCAAGACGGAGTTATCGCAATCCGATCTGTTGGATCCTCGACTTCAAGCCAAGATTGTCAAAATTGTGGATGTCTCTTACGGTATGGAAGTTGGATGGCAGCAGGCTATCGACCTTTCTTCCGAAGCGCTATCGAATGTCAAGTTCGTCCAGGAGAAGAAGTTGATCCAGAAATACTTCGATGAGATTGCGCAAGACACCGGAAAGTACATTTACGGTGTCGATGATACCTTGAAGACCTTGGAGCTGGGAGCGGTGGAAACTCTTATCGTATGGGAAAACTTGGAGCTCAGCCGTCATACATTGCGGAACGCTGCTGGTGGTGAGTACTCGCTTGACCCCTTCAAATGATAAACATGCACTGATGCGGACATATGTATACAGAAATATTTATCGTGCACACATGGCCAACGGATCCTAAACGGAAGGAAAAGTTCGAGGACAAGGCCACTGGTTTGGAGATGGAAGCCGTGAACGAATCGGAGAGTCTTTTGGAATGGTTGGCCGAGCATTACAAAGAATTCGGTTGTGCACTGGAATTCGTATCAGATAAGTCGCAAGAGGGATCGCAGTTCGTCAAGGGTTTCTCCGGTATCGGTGGTATCTTGAGGTGGGTCTTTTCTGCAAGAGCATTCCGCACCATCACCCTGATAAATCTGTTCTCATGACTTATAGATATAAGGTCGATTCCGCGACTCTGATGAATGACTCTGACTTCGAAGAGGACGAGTTCTACGGATCTGATTCGGATAGTGGTGAGTCATACTTTTCGTGAATGTTCAGCGGTCTCCGGTCTTATTCTGCTTTGGCTTGATAGACATTTAATGCGTTGCTTTTGAAGCGTGCATAAAAGCGAGGCACAAAACGATTGCCTTGCATATCATTTGAAGCAATCTCGGTTGCCCAGGCGTGGGCGAATATGCTCAGCTTGACTAAGGTAATTTGCAGTTGTATAGAGCTCGGTTGAACAGCATTACATGTACAAGATATAGAAGAGGCCCGCTCTATACTAGACTCCTAAATACTCTGGCGACCATACGTAACTGTTTTTGATGAGCATGTCGCTCAGACTTCCTCAGCTACTTCTTTTGAATACGTTTGCCAAAATTGGCATCTATTGCAAATGCCACAGAATTCCAAAAGAATAATGCAAATGTACAACGAAGTCCGATTGTACATCCCCCATCTTGCATTGTCAACGGACCTTTTTACACTTCTTCCAGTGTCAAGCAAGGTAGACGAGCTGACTGGTGGACACAACCGCCGCTGTCTATAGCAAACCATTTATGCATCGGGATGTCGTTGGTGACAGCCTCTTTACCATTCATCACGACTATTGAACTCACTATTGCGACGGCAGAACGGCTGGCAGAATACAACAATACACCAGCTATTATATCTATTTCTCTAAATAACCAGATCCATTTTATCTGATCGCTATTATCGCTCCTCTGCTATGCTATCGGCCACCTTCGAATTCTTCGGCGTTTCCAGCTGCTTTCGCATCTCGCCTCGGATCTCGACTTTCATTTGCCGACCTGAGATTCAATGTTTCAGTCGCCATTCGGATACAGCTATTGCCAAGGATAGTGGTGGGCGCGACAGCTAGTGCGACTGAATGCCTGGGGACGGATGCGAGATATGTGCGAGAAGCGTGAGCAGATACGCTCTGCCTGTTCTGTCATGGCGGTGTCTTCGCTAAAGTTCATGTTGCTGCTTATGCGGGTTCTCAGCTTTTGTGTGCCTTGTACAAATCTCAGCTCCGAAAGCGCTATGTTAGATAGCTCCAAAGTCCAAGCTTTGAGGTACCCAGTCATGCGTCGCAGAGGTAATATAATAGTGTAGCTAATGATGGGGCAACGACACTTACGTCCAATAGCCACTTCTTTCACCCACACACCGAGTATCAGCAAACTATTCTAAGTTGATTCGAAGACAACAAAAGTGACCCGCCGTATTGTTGCAACGACTATAGAGTAAGATAAGTTGGTGAGAAAGAGAATGCCCGAGGAAAGAATCGCGGCTCCGATAATACCGTAGCATACAGCGCCTTGGAAGCTCTCCGGAAGGCTACCGATTCGTTACATGATGGGTTTATCCAGCTGTGTATCCCGCCAGCTGTCCCGCGTCTGGATACTGCAATCTACAACGGTACTGTGACGGGGATGCATGGGCTATCCCGCTGGCTATCCATAAACGGCTCCGTAAACTTTCTCCACAATTGCCAAGCCAAAACGCCATATTCCAAGGGAATTCCCATTTGGTGGGCAGATCTCCGTGGTTTTTTTTTTCTTGGGCTCGTTATGTCGACAAATTCGTGAACAGATGCCGGAGCATTCGGTGGTAAAGGCTGAGGATATTAAGCTTCCATAAAAGATGACTGGCATGTGCATACAACATGCGCTATTTTGGCGATGCAACTGCTGTCGAAGGGGGGCTACCAGGGTAATCAAGCCGCGAGCTCGTTACGGCATCATCCAATATTGGGTGGAACTTTCGGTAGCAGAGCAGCAGATCCTCAAGGAACTGAGAAAGGACCCCTGAAGCTGGGCGGGACGTAGGGTGCACGAATAGTACTTTTTTTTGTGCGACGCTGGGGGATAAATTGCAGACAGACGGATACTATATAGCACCTTTTCTCACCAAGCGGTGCTTACCCGATTTCGGTTTTAGCAACTTTTTATGAGGTCTGGTCCGCTTGTAAAACATCGGTCTTGTTGGGAGTTGGCCCCAGCTCCGATTCACCAGTGATATACTCTCGAGAGTAGTGAGATTCCTGGAGCAGCCTCAGCTCATGGCTGCTATAGCGTCTATCCAGTATATCCAGTATATCCAGTATATCCAGTATACCCAGCAGCCAATGGATCCGGCATCGCAGCCATGGCGGCCGTCAGTCAGGAGATCGAGCTAGTGGCGCATTGCCATGGTCCGCGACCGCAACCCCGAGAGATATCTACGATAATCGACTATGCCGGAGGGTCTCCCAGGAATGATTCAACAAGTCTATCGCGCGGCAATCAGGGTACCCAAGGGTTCCTCTACCTTTCCCCTTGATAGCGTCTGCTCTTTGATGATATAACGATATTTCAGGGGACATGAGTCGGTTACAGAATACCACTGTTTTTTTACTGCGAATCTCCGAAGAGGGAACTTCAGAACTGAAATTCTAATTTTCGTGTACCCCATTCTCCACCCGGTGTCAAGCGTTCTACTGGGTACGGTCCGGTACGGCCCCGAGAGCTCCCCGACGAGCTCACCGAGCACGCAAGATCCTCGGCAAGTAAGTCTCTCGGCAAGTGTTCCGCAATGTTGTTCGGAGGGATCTGAGACTCGATAGCGATTTGAACTGTTCCACAGCGCATGGTAGCTTCCGGGGCCGGCCATAAGTGCCCGTTGATAGGTCTCATAGCTGGTCGCATGCGCAATATGACGGAATTGCCGATTCGATTGTCAACATCTAGCAAATGTTGTCTAGTCAAGCTTCCGGTATTGAGACATCTAACAAAATGCCGGCGATTGACCAGCTTTAAGGAATACACAACAACCTATACAGCAGGTCAACTTGTCCATCTCTGCCCAGGAAATCTGTGCAGTTTCCATTTACTTGCGTTACTATCGCGAACTGCGCCCATACCCGCACCGTTCGTGGCAGTATTCCGCGTCTCAGGTACTGTCACTGGCGACATCGCCCAATCTTGGGTGCCAGACATCCGCAAGACTCGGGTTGGAAATGGTCGCTGTAGCCACCTTAGCTAAATCCGGTTTGGTTGTATGGCAAGTCGCCTATTGGAAGACTCCAGATGGAGACCTCATATTGAATACAACCCTTGCGGGACTGCTTCACTGCTTCAGAGCTGGCGTATGAAAGAGCTTATTTCTTCTCGACAATCCCGACTATTAGCAACGACGCTTGTAGTTGAATTCGAGATAGTCGCTTCCACTGCTGTCCACCGCTCTGTAAGTAATTCTGCGTCTGCAGATACCGCATGTCACGCTCTAACAGGAGCTGTAAGCCAGCTCAAGCCTCGTCTCCACCCTCGTTCCATCGCATTCAACAGCTGGTTCACCTTGGCTGCCTTTGCTTACAAAGAGAAGAACCTCGCGACGTTTCAGGTTTCTTCCATCAAGGGGTTACCGTGCGGCGTGATCTGATCAGTCCTGCGATTCCTTTGCTGCGTCTGGGACTCAACATCAACGACGCATACACAGTCTGGACTGTCGCGCCGCTTCCTCCAGTCACCCGCAGCAAAGGTAACCCACGATCATCGCTAGTCCCCAGTGGCAGCAAGCATCCCAATCGGAAAAGTACAGGACAGGTCCCGCTCTCGTGAGTGCCCTACAAATGGAGTGCCTATGAGTGGTAGCTCACATCGGGGCTGATCATAGCCAATTCAGGTGTCCAGAAGCTTGTCCAAGAGGAGGACACCGTCTAAGCGAGAAGCACATCCGTACTGAATTCTGAAATGCCGCAATCCCCCAGGCCAGGCCCGGCTTACCGAGATGCACGTCGACATGCGACTTCTCCTTTGCCTCTTCCTGGTTCCAGTCTACGACAACCAACCCCTCTTCCACCTCGGCCAAGCAGGTCACCATTAGACTTCTCGGCACAACCCAGCTATATTCCATTTGCTGGACCTGAATATTACTATGCTCGACCCGAACAGATCTACAATCCCAACTCGAGCATATATTATACTCAGGCAACGCCTTCAAGCATGTCGCCGGATGGACCTTCCCATCAATATCCAAGCTCTCCCAGGTTCAATCAGGATAACGCGAGCCGAAGACCCCCGAGCTCCCTAAGCTTCAATCAATATGGATCGCGCGATGAATCCCGTAGTTCACCTTCGGTGTTGGTCTACCAGAATGATTCGGGGCTCGCCAGTACACAGTCGGGTACAGGACCGGGCACTCCTGATGAATCGATGCAGGAACCTGTCGAAAGAGCTAGCGTGAACCCTGGAAGTACCGAGGACGAAGTCACTGAAGAATCCCCAACCTCACAACCGGGGGATTTGGACGATACCCAGTTGTCTACATCCGCTAAAAGAAGCCGAAAATCGACATTAATCAAGACAGGACCACCAAGGCCGCCCAATGCATGGATCTTATATCGGTCAGAAAAGCTAAAAGCTATTGCAGCAGGGGAAAAGTTATTGAGCTTGGAAGAGATCCTGGCCGAGCAAGCAAAGATCAATGCAGCAGAGGCCGGTGGGTCTTCTCGGGCTCCAGGCGTTTCAACACAAAAGTCAGGGTCTCAGAAGCCGCCTCCTCCCGGTAAGGGCAAAGGAAAGCAGAAGGGGAAGAAAATAGAGCAACCAATTGAAACAATGGAAGAGCAGAAACCACCGACAGACACTGTCTCTCGCGAAGATAATGCATCCAACAAGGCGATTCCTCAAGCAGAAATCAGCAAAGTCATCAGTTTGATGTGGAAGCGGGAGAAGAGAGAAGAAAAGGCAAAGTACGAGAGGATGGCAGAGGTGCGCAAAGCTGAGGTAAGTTTCGCTTCCAGCTATTTTGTAACCTCAAGGATTTCGGACTAAGTTCAACCTTGCGCAGCATTCCCTCAAATACCCAGACTACAAATTTCATCCGATGAAAAGGGAGGACAAGCTCAGGTTGAAAGAGGAAGCCCAACAAGAACGAGAGAGGACTCGAAAGGAAAGAATGATGCAGAAAGCGCGTATGTAGCATCCGGACAGTAATGAATATTCGTGCTGTACTCAAGGTGCCTGTGCGACCCATAGGTGACAAGAAAAAAGCTGCTAAACCTAAGCCTACCGTAGAGGCAAAAGAGGTATTCACCTATTCATCAGCACCTGTTGAAGCGTCCTCTGGGCGAGTACAGAAGAAAGCCCGGAAAACTACAACTGCTCGAACGGAAGGTCACCTTGTGACCATGCCAGCGCCACTACCACCGCCGGTGGAAGGATTGCAATTCCGTCCAGAGATGGAGGCTCCCCGAAATCAGTGTTATGAACAAGTCCACTGGAATGACCATCAAACGCATAGTAAGTGGCCCTGTCTACTTGTTTCTCTGGGGCATATTTTGACTTGAACGGTGTATTCTACAGTCTATTCCACACCAAAGGGAGAAGTTCCCTCGCCCCCCAATTTCTTCGGGTCGCAGTCTTACGTGCCAAGAGGTTACTTAGACCCCGCACTTCAGTTCAACCCGGTCCAATTATCGTATAGCTATTCGACGCCATCGATGCAACCTGGGTTCGCCGTCAACAACGGAGAGGTGGTGCCATACATCTTTGAACCAATGCCTTTTGGCTTGATATCGCCACAAATGGGTTCTTCATCGAGGGTTCCGATGATGTCGAGCATAGAAGAGCCAGCCGTCGCGATGATGGCACCGGCGGCATATCAGCCTCTTGGAGTCTCTGAAAGCGAGTTGGAGGAGATGTGGAGCTTGCTGCAAGATGACGCGATAGATCAAGACAACGAAAATAATAGTGGTGAGAAGACCATGTTACTAGGAGAAGCGTGGAGCGGAGATTCGGATAGTGCTCTGGCTGCTTGGAACAACTTCGGCAGTGAGTCTAGCCATTCTCTTTCCCAGAGTGACCTGAATTTACTTAATCTCGAATTTGTTCTGCTTCACAGTGCCGCTAAACGAGGCTCCTGTCCCGGTAACCCAGTTGTCTGCTGGACTCGGCTCCCGTATAGCAAGTGAATGGGCCGGGTTTGGTCAACCCGTGTCCTCGACGCCTATAGCCTCTGATCCAATTACTCGCCAAGGATATATTTTACCGGGCCCTGCCGGGTCTGCATACGTAGCAGATCCGATTTCCCAACTTTCTTCTCAGCCATCAGGAAGCGAAGACAAGCGACCGCGACACATGCGAATACGAGTACCGCCGAGGGGGACACAGGATGGCTTGATGAATCCTGAGCAGCCATATCAAGGCCCCCTACTGTCCTCCCGCGAAGGTTTGACACCTTTAGGGAACAGCTTGCCCGTTGGCAGCTACATGTCTCCATCGGGTGGGCGTTCACCTGCGGAACATCATCCAGGCAATGTAACCAATGGCAATTCTCCACAGCTCATCCGAGAACGTAACTCATCGCTCTCCAGCGACCTTCGAATGCCTACGCCCCGATCGCCTTTCGCAGGTCAACTGTCGCCTCCCACCTATTGCGATCCGGCTCTTAATATGTTGCGCTCGCGACAGCCAAGCGTGTTCGGGGAGCCAGCCTTCCAGTGGGATACCGAGGACGAAAATAGATACGAGGAGTCCTATCGTGTTCCCAGTTTCGCAGACGCAGTCAGAATTCCGAGCGTTGCGTCCAACTTTAGCAACGAGAGAGATGGTCATTCCTACCCATATCAATACCGCGACTTCTCCGCCAGTAGCGTTGGGAGGCGTAGAGTATCAGCTGCCAACAATATGCCAGCTCGTGACACAAGCTAAAGTGCTGTTTGGGGAGAAAGGCAGCCAATGCAACATACCTCCACAAACAATCTTTGGACCGAACATACGCGAAAGCGGCAGACAGTCATCGTAATAAACGGAGGTTCAACAAGCTCCGCAAAGGGAAGACGGAGGATCTCTGCACGATTCATCCTCTTATCCGTTCCGCTGTATACCCTGAAAGCCCAGGAAGAGTGTAGCAATTAGAGTTGTACAAGGGTCCTTTAAATGCCGTCATGTGTATAAAGCTTTACAGGCAGCTTCCTGCTGGCGCCGCCGCTTACAACGCCTCACATAGTAACCAATCGACTTCCTACAGTTCTCCTCAATGGACACAGCAGAACATGCTTGCTGATGTCCTTTCAGTCTTGCCCCTTGGCTTCTAAACTGAAGGGATGCCTGGTGTTCCTTTTGTGCGACTCAACGGAAGATCAAGGAGGATGGCGTCTTCCCAGCAGAAATGACGTGTATTCAGCCGGCTCGATGAGCTCAGGGGCACGGGCTGGGCGCGATCCGAGCTTCGAGCATTCTGTAGACAGATGACAAGAACGTAGGTGATATCATCTGGGCCCATCGCCCCACTCCATATCGACATCTGTCGCTTTAGACATATCGTGGATTCCTTGCACTTCTTTTCAGCAAATAGTCTCGACGAAGCGAAAATGGGTTGGTTTGTACGTTCTGAGAAGGCCTTGTCTAAGGGTGATCATCCTACTTATTCAAGTTGCTTCTCGTCTTTGCGTGTGATCTTAACGCTCCTGTTGGGACGGGAATATAGGACTGGTTCTGGGACATCTTGGCCTCATTGGGTGAGTGATAGGCGTCTCGTGAACTAGATTAGCATCTTTCTAACGCGCATTGAGTATTTCAGGTCTCGCCAACAAGAGTATGTACCCGTGTTTCCGTTGCCTTCAAGTGGTCACAAGGCTACGTGCTTTACCTGCCTTCTCTCGAGCCTTCTCAAGCTCCCGGTAAACCGCAAAAAGGACTGGAAACTGACACGAGCAACAATCACGAAGTGTTCTGACATGCTGATTCGCATTTCTCATTCGTGAAGGTGCCAAGCTTTTGTTCTTGGGTCTCGATAATGCAGGAAAAACGGTGAGTTAAAGCGGTAAGGGCACATCGGTCAATACAAGGTACTGAGCAAGAATGACCTCGCTTCTCTGGCAGACCTTGCTACACATGTTGAAGAACGATCGACTTGCCACCCTTCAGCCCACCCTTCACCCTAGTACGTGAGGGTAAGAATCGAGATTGAATCATGCATTTGGCTCAAACTGGCCGTAATTTCTTAGCTTCGGAAGAATTGGCGATCGGAAACGTAAAATTCACAACATACGACTTGGGTGGTCATCAACAAGGTAAGTTGAGCTTTCCAAAGTCCCTTTATCGGTTCATCATCTCTGGGTTCTGGATTCCACTGACTTGTATACAACAGCTCGACGACTGTGGAGAGATTATTTCCCCGAAGTGGATGGAATCGTATTCTTGGTGGACGCTGCTGATACCGAACGGTTCTCAGAGAGCAAAGCTGAATTGGACGCTCTTTGTAGGTAGCGGGAAGTATTTGGTTTCGTAGGTCTAGGTGCTAATCCATGCCGAATCATAGTGTCCATGGAACAGCTTTCCAGTGTGCCTTTCCTGATCTTGGGTAACAAGATTGATGCCCCCGGAGCTGTTTCTGAAGAAGAGTTGAGGCATGAGTTGGGCTTGTACCAGACCACTGGAAAGGTGAGTTCAGCTCTTTCCGCCTCGTATTACAAAGTCCCAAGCTAAACGCGTCCGAATTCCTCTCGTCAAGGGCAAGGCTCCTCTAGCCGACATCCGACCCATCGAAGTATTCATGTGCTCCGTTGTCATGCGTCAAGGTTACGGCGAAGGTATCCGATGGTTGAGTGCACGTAAGTCGCCGTTGCCGCTCATCTTCGTCCATCTCCGCTGACATTGCGTGAACTATATTTCCTTATGTGTAGACATTTAAGCGTATTGCGGGGGAGTAGCGTGAATTGAGTATACTCGGACGTATGATATGTTGGTATTGCAAGCTCAACGTGTAGCGCTTGCAGGATGAATCTCTTCGAAAATAAACATGATGGGCTCCATCGGCAATTATCGCCCTTCGCGGACACACTCATCGATGTGCTACTCCAGGATCTGAGATACCTTACCCCGCGGTTGTCAAGCCTGGAGTTCGAATATTCCCTCGCTTGCTTTCCCATAACGACGAAGTTGGTAGCCTATATCTAAGACAAGGGCTACCCCTGTGGCATTTCGCTCGCTTATAGAACGTCGCATTCGGTGCGATCCGATATCCGCAATCCTCGATGTGCGGGTTCGGTATCGTTTCACTGGAGAGATTTGTACGGCGCGACAAGGCTCGTTCGTGGCAGACAAGAGTTATGACGATATAAGATATAGGTCTCCTCACAGCTCGGAAGTATGGGTTGAGGCTCGCGCATCAACCACACGTACGTTCGCTGCTGTCTCCCTCGTTTCCGCTATCAAAGCTGCCATCGGTCGTATTATGGGGATTCCCGCGCAGGGTTTCCTGATCAAGAAAGGGATAGATGCTATCATCACTCGTCACAATCCGCCCTCTTAACTTGCCCCCTTCCCCATTTCTCGTCATTGGACTCTTCTAACTCATCTGACCCACAACCTCGTAATCGCTGAGGCAGGCTACAGGCCCCTACAGTGCGATGCTCAGCCGAGGAGCTGACTGTTCCCCGAAAAAAAAAACGTTCCAACGATATATAGATCTCCGTCTCGGCTCTGTCCGCCTCTTGGAATCCTTGCTCTGAAACACAGGCATCCAGCTGATTCTGATATCGTCATCGTGCTCCTTCACTATGGCTGCGTTTATTCCCTGGTTCCTGCCTTACGGTGTGGATCCTGAATGGTTATATATGCTGCGGAACGGAAAGCAAGCAGCATTCGCTTCCCCTCCATCTCGTAAGTGAATTCGCCACGGAACACCTACTCAAACAATAAAAAAACCAAACGCACATCCCATCCACTACTACACTCATACAGCTATGCAGTCTGTCCTCCACCAAATCATCGGTCCAGCTGACCCTCCTCAGGAAGACTTGTCAGGAAGGACTGCGTTTATTACTGGTACGTGAAGGCGTTGTAGCTTGCGATCCTGCCATGTTCTGATGTTTCCCACATGGTGTCTGCGCTTCTAGGCGGCTCTCTCGGCATCGGATATGATATCGCTCGCAACTTGGCTCTTCAAAAAGCTCGGGTATTATGCTCAACAGGTAAGTCTTTTGTTTCTCATCGTTTACTGATTCTGTAAGTCAGCTTGTCTTCTGGTTCTTCACAAACCCTTGTCTGAGCCTTCGCCACAACGATCAGAGGCAATTCGGCAAGGAGTCTAGTCAGGCGAATGACGCTTGGCTGCAATGGGCCTGTTGGGACTCGTCGGAGCGCCTCATCAAGGAGAAATTGGGCCCCAATGTCCTTTTGCCTTGGAAGTAAATCGCTGAATCTGGACTGACAACGGCGAGGTTGCAGTCAAATACTAATAAATGAACCCGATTGGCAAGGTACTATTCCACTTTTATCGCCTTACAAATAGCAAAACAGCAAAACAGACGTATCAAATAGCTCTATTGTACTGAAGGGAATCATATCCATGCGGGTGGTCGCTGGACCTGCTTGTCTGGCACCGGCTTTGCAGCAAGGTTGCACCCGTCGCCTGACCAGCAAGAAGCTCTCATGCAGCTTTCTACGATGGGGGCATTTAGGAGCATGCTGGTAAACCTGCCTTGCGGAGGTCTGGCGATAACAAACAGAGCCTGGAACAGCGTCATTTCAGCTGCGCACCGGTAGCAACTGGCCGTGTTGCCATACTGCCATAGTTCATGGTAACAGAATTAGTGACGGAAAGCGCGATAGATGAGCTACAGCAGAGCTGCTGACCGGCACCATTGCGCCTCCGGGGCTGCGCATTATCATGCCCTCCACTTTTGGATTCGTCATCGTTGCCACCAACGACACGGCGACGACGTACACGATCTCGTACAGCTCAATGTACTCGAGTACAAGTATACTTCGGAGCTTGGCCCTCGGCATCGATCGACATCGCCTTGCCTCGTGTTACGTATCGATTACAACACCGCCGGCAGACTTGAAGGCCGAAGACATGTGGTACGAGCTATAAGTCTTATTGACGACCAAATTCACGGTGGCAAATTGTTTAAAGACATCATCGAGAGACGGAGACATCTAGCTGTAAGAGCTGTTATAACCGTAGTTGAATGCCTCAAGATTGAGTTTCGCCTCGCCTTTCCATTTCTCCTCGCTATCGCTTAACCAGGAGTTCATCTAACAGGATTACATCAAGACCAAGTGTAACGAAGCTTCAAAATGACTAACGCTGGATACTAGTAAGTCCTCTCGTACCCTGAAGATTCCGCTTCTTGGCTGCCCATTGACATACCTTTTGTCCCATGTAGCATCTGGATATCTCTGGCTATTGCCGCTATTGCGATATTCTTCATCATGAGTGAGTTCGTTTCCCCTTATCTCTCGCGAGATTCAGGTATATAACATCACTTGTTGCGTTTGTGTCAGCCCGTATCGCCCGACTGCGTCAGCAGCGAATACAAGCAGCCCGTCGTGCAGGTGAAATTCTTCCTTACCACCGCGCCGATATCGATCCCGTATTTCCAACGACACTCTGGGCCAATCGAAGCAATGTCGGCGAGATAAGGCAAAATGATCTTGTTAGGGTGGATAGCAATACTCGAGATCCGGAGCTACCAAGTTACAGTCAGTCATTTGCGCTATTGTACCTGTTCACGCCATCCTAATGTCAAATATCTCCCACTCTCAGATGCACCTGCAATCCGTCTCCCCCAGCCTGCATACAACCCGTCTCAACCGGGAGACATCGCTTCATCCCATTATACGGTTCCTTATTCACTTCGACCAGGGTCTCAAACATCCCTTTCTCGACTCCCACCTCCTCCGGAATATGCGATGAAACAGGAGCGACAGCATGCGGAGGTTTCAAGACAGGAAACTAGGCAGTCTGAGTCGATCACCCCAAATGAACTGCCGGCGTACGAGAATGTTACCGATAGGAGAATATGATACTTTCATACCGTTCTTAAAGGTGTTCAATTGTATGAGAAATATAATCCCTCTCCTCTGGTTTGCTGTATACCCGCAGCGATGTTGTATTAGTTAGTAGTAATGAATGTAAATGTACACATAGCAGTTCATAATATACCTCAATCTAGTATGCGTGGCAGTAATGCAAATATCCTATACATGTCCAACACACGAGCACGAGATGACAACTGATGCGACTGGAATAAAACCCTACCCAAAAGTACAATGCTACAAAATAGCTGATCCCCATTACAAATTCCGCCTTCCATGCACCTAACGTTGACACCACTGAACCCAGACTACCGTGAACTACCCCATACATCACCTCCTGTCGGATATGTATTTCCTACAACCTCCATTTCCGTCACTCCCAACTCCACCCCTGCCCATTCAGCCTGTACAGCTTTCTCCTGTTCCTCTTCCGAGGTCATGTGCCATGTCCGTTTCCCCACGAGCTCGCGGGAGTGTTCCGGAATCGGCATACGCACAAACGTCATTAGCTGGATCGTTGGTGGGATTGTGGCAGTTTTCCGAGTATCCGTAGGCGATTGCATAGGGTTGACTCCCCCAACGACGTGTGTTGCATTTGATGCAGCAGTCACTCCTGTACCAATTTGTACCATTTCCACTCCCGTATTGGCTCTCGAGCTTGCACTCGCCCCGACTTGCGCTTCGAGATCTATATCTCCGTGTGGAACTCGTGCGGGTAAACTTGGCGGTCCGAAAATCTTGTTGCCCAACTGATCCGCGAGCTCTGCAGCCCGAGAAGTCTTACGCGGTCTCGGACGCTCGATAGAAAGTCGGAGCGGCGGGACATGTTGCTGCGGGTACTGCTCTAACAAGGACTTCCCGCGCTATTGATAAGGAAATGAGAAAGTAAGTTCTTGTGCATCAGTCGCGGAAAAAAACACATGATATACCGTCCGTCCTCTCTTCCTCCCCCCAGTCCTACCGTCATGGTCCGCATCTTGCTGAAGATTCGGCCCGCTCTTCAACTTTGCTTCCCAATCCTTTAATATAGTCTCCGCACTTATTTCAGGCTTGGGTGCCCGAAACGCCATTGCATTCGGGAAGTACTTGAGAGACGAAACAGGGATCGGTTCGAGGGGTGGCATCGGAAGGAGTGGTGTTATAGAAATTGGCGACTGAAAAGGGTCACATAAGAATCAAATGCGCTCCAACGTCTTGTAATCACGCTCACTTACAATGTCTGCAAAATTCACACAATCACTGCCCAGCTTTTGATCCTTCGTATCCGAAGGACCTTGTTCTTTCATGCTTTCTTTCGACATGAAATCCCATAGAAGAGGTGTTTCCTTTACTGAGCTTTTCTGACCTTTCAAGGCTGCTGCCAGACGTGCCCTTTCCGTGAGGTAACCTGCCATGCCGGGAACCAGGAGACCGAGTCTTCGAGCCTGGAAGAAAATAGATCAAGTGCAATATATGATCAGTTGTGCGTCGAGCAGACCCTCAACCGGTTGTCCTCACCTCGGCTTCTATTATCTGCCTTCTTCTTCGAGTTCGAATATAGGAGAGAAGAGTAATGACAAGGAAGACCACAAGGACCCCAACGAGAATGTAAAATAACTATGACCCATCAAGCAACACAGATCAGTACTGCGCATAAGATAAGGGACTCCGAGGTCCCGAAGAGCTGAAGTCTAACGTACATTCCTGTAAACTACGATATTCCGGTACGAAGAAGAGGTAATACAAGAAGTTATCAGTCAAATTAGCACACCTCAAATGTGGCTGACCAAACTACTTACAGGAGCTGGCAGTAGAGAAACCTCCATTATTGTTTGAGTTGGAGGCTGATGCTGATGAGGACGGACCGATACTCGTAGAGGAGGGGATCGGGGGAGGACTGGTGAAGACCGACATAGGAGGATAGTGTCTTGGATACTTGCAGGAAGTATAGAAATTCAGGGTGCACTTGACGTCGCCGCGGGTTCCACACGAGCCTGCGTTCCCGGATGGGCCAGCCGATACGATAGGTGGATGGGAGACCGGAACTCTTGGATCAATGTCGAGGGTAGATTTGGATGCTGGTAGCTATGCTAGTACAACATAGCATATCAGATGAAAACCCGAGCATACAGGACGGACAAAGGAAGGATTTGCGATCCAGATTACGCAGTTTTGGGTTGAAACGGGCTGAATGCGCCGCTCAGATCAGCCCTTGGCACCGGAGAACCACAGCCCGGCATCGGGCGGTTCAGCGGCGGGGTAAGCCGATGTTGCTGGGCTCCGGAGATCGGACGGTCATCATTCTTGCATTCTCGGCGGCCGCCTCGTGGCCTGTCTCAGTTAGGCTGACAGCTCGATTAGGGCATATCGTCACCCCTTGTCTCGATACATCACGAAGCAAAATCCACAGTAGCAGCGAATGGGTTCAGCTTCCGACCAAGGGGACATGGAGGAACGACTTGGCTCTTCTAAATTTGTAGGCCCTCGTTCCTGCGAGCCGTAATTCTCCGCTAAGATCGCGCATGATTCGGACTTGATCTGCAGAAAGAGACTACCGAAGACTTGACAAATAGCACAAACTCTCTGTCGGCATCAACCATCTCTGCACTCTCTTCCAACACGGCAACACCTCGACCACGAACCAAACGCACCCTTTCGAGGCCGAAATGGCTAGATGTTGACGCGAATGGGGGATTGCTGAGGAGGAAAACGGAACCTGCTGTGGCAGCTGTTACCGTGAAGGGACTGGACACTATCCAAAGTAAGCGAAATGGCAAATCTCCCGTCGACCCGGAAATGGAAACAATTCCTCGACAGTCCAGTAGCTTCCCCGGCAAAGGGAATGCAGATGCACTTCATCAACTATTCCAGTCACAGCGGTCAACTACTCCTGTTGAACGAAGACGAACGATAGGGATCGCGGAAGAACTGGCTCGTGACGACGAGGGAAGTGACGAACGGCCGAGCAAGGAGCAAGGCGGCTATATGGGAAGCCCAGAACAGGTGCCGACTCCTCTTCACCCACCAAATGATTCCAAGACAGCAGGTTCGTCGCTGCCGTCGCTTTTGCTTGATCAACACTTGACCAATTACTAGCGTGCTCTCCTTAATCTGCATTTTACCTAGGTCCTGCGCTTGAAAGCACTTCCTCCCTTCCTGAATTGCTCAATGGCAGTGCAGAGGAGCATTCAGCCAACGATACTGTGGCAGATATAGCTCGCTCAGCAACGGATGTCCAGTTGGCAATCGTGCCGGACGAGTCAACTGTAGCTCAACCGAAGAATGTTGCCGCTGTTCTAGACTCGGGAATCGGCACTGATTCCGTGGCCAGCCCGGATAGTACCGATGTTTCCACATCCCAGAACCTTCAAGCCGACAGCGGCTCGACTAATGTGGCCAATGAACCAGAGTATCCGTTAGGATTCACATTGCGACAATGGGGCACATGGATGTATTCATGCGCTCCAGCTATCCTGCAGCCTTTGACATCGCCCTCGTCATTGGCCGTAGATGATAATAATACCTTAGGGACAGAATCGGCTCCGGCTCTTCTCGACCCAGAGCAACAATTCATGGAAGCCAATATATACGAAACAATCGGCACAGTACCGGATGCAGACTTCAAGGATCAAATCTACAATATATCGTCTGCAGACAATGAGGCAGGTACGCAAACGGAGCAAGGCATTGGTGTGGATCCCCAACATCGCTCAGAGGTTCCCGAGGCGCCAAAGCTCAGGCCTGAAAGCGAGCATACCGGGGCATGGTCGGTATCAGCACTGGCTTCGAGTGCATGGGCTTGGAGGCGAGGTCGCGGCACGACGGATGCGCAGATTGTGAAGGATGAAATCGCGCAGACGACGGAAGCTTCCGAAGCGAGTCCTTTTACCGCACCAGAACCTTCTGAAGAATCTCAAAATCTGCCAGGTGAGGTTGCGACTGCAACTACGCCTGAGGCTTCGCTCCAGAAGGCAGATGGCGGGTCCGAAGCCGTATCAACCACGCCAACGCTTCCGCCACCAGGATGGTCAGGATACGTTGGTTCATGGTTACGCAAGCCACAGGCCGCTCCGATAGGAGAGGCAGCAAGCTCTACGAACCTGATTGATGCTAATTCTGAAAACCCTGGGGCATCGATTGAAGACAATGTATCGGATACTCCGAAAATGCGACCAGAGCAAGGACCAGACCATACTGACAGTTCTGCAACATCATTGGTGAGCCTACCTGTCAACACCCTCGAAGATGCTGCTAGTCCCAAAAGCAATATCAACAATTCATCGCCATCGCGAGGTGAACTATCAGGACTCAATACTATAAATGAGGCCTATATGCAAGAGCAAACGGCAGACACCAGTCGATTATCACGTACCGCCTGGGCTCTAAGTACCGCCAGCCGCTGGGTAAATGGGAGAGGACCAGCAATGCAACCAGGAAATCAGGTTCCGGTTGGCGACTCAGGTATACAAAATGCAGGCATAGTTAATGGTGTGCACAAAGAACAGCTTCAACTGAACAAAGAACAGGTTCCGGCTACACCCAACAACGCAAAATCCCCTGAGTCGGAGCGTTACCGAACCGCTGCTTACTTGGACGCTGCCGCACAGTCGGATTTGCTGACGCCGGAAGTGCTGGAAGCGAGGCCATCACCTCTGCTCCCTTCTGCGGCATCCATGCTCTCAAGGCCTAACCTTGTGTTACCGTCGTTCAATCACACTTTTTCACGGCCTCCTCGTGGGTATAGTAATCATTCTTCTGAAACCGCTACCTACAGGGAAGACTATTCAAGAAAGCTAGAAACGATGCTGCACGTTCCCTTCACAAGCCAGAGAAGCCCCCCAAACATGGCATGGAGAGCACTGGGTGCGGTCAGTCAATATGCTCGAGGCGCCCCCAAAGAGAGCGATCTGGATTTACGGTCGATCAAGCTGGAAAGGGCGGGCTCGGAAGAACCGGAAAAGAAGGCGCTGCCATTGTTAGCAAACTCTGGGAAAGAACGCTGGGATGGAATTCGAAGGGTCGTGATCATTGGAGTGCATGGCTGGTTCCCCAATGCTCATGTTCAGAAGTCAGTAAATACGGAAATGGCTTACGTGCTACCTGCAATTGATGGTTTATACGTCACAGAGTCATCGGTGCACCTAGAGGATCTAGCTATTTCGCATCGATGATGGGGCAGGCTGTACTTGCACAATTCGAAGCGGATTTCGGAGTGGGGCAAGAAGCGCCTGAAAAGGTGACGTATATACCCCTGGACGGGGAAGGTCCGGTTGAAGTCAGAGTAGAAAAGTGAGTTAGTGCACTTTCAACGAGATCAAATATCACTGCTGACTCCGCTTCAGATTGTACAAAGCCTATTTGAGCAGAACAGACTGGGTCTCCGATATTCGTCGAGCTGATGCTATCTTTGTCGCAGCACACGTAAGTTTCTTTATGTTTGGCTTGTTGATACATCGCTAAATTGTGCGATCCAGTCACAAGGTACCATCGTTGCTGCCCATTTGATATCTCGACTCATCGCTCAAGGGCACATCTGCACAACACACAACACGGAAGCCGTAGCGCGTTGCGAGTGGGCATTTGGTCCCGTCATACCACTCGGAGAAGCAAAAAAAGGTGAAAGGAACAGAAGCGTACCATGGACTTCGTCGTCGACATCCCATAAGATGGGACGCTTACCGAAAGTCGGACTGTTGGCGATGTGCGGAGTTCATCAAGGCCCTTTCTACTCCACAACAGCTTCGACTGTAATCCAACCGTACCTGGTAATATATCCCGCCTCTGTGGATTGCTTGGCTCCAAAGCTGAAGGATTCTTTCATGGCAGAACTGGTTTGAAGGTGGAGCTGCAAGGGAGCTCTATGATTTTCAAGACAACAACTCTACCGCCAGTAAAGAATACGTCAAGTCTCTGGACTTGATTCTACATCACGGAGTCAAGACCATATTTCTCGCTTCGTTAGACGATCAAATGGTAAGCTGACCAGTCTAAAAATGCTGCCTACTCTGCCAAGTATTCTTGCACTTCTAGGTTCCCATATATAGCGCAACATTTACTGCCGCTACTCATCCCTTGATTCTCCGTTTGCTTTACGTGGACGCAGCCATACATTCGTCCACCGATTTCATGATCAATCTGATTGTCTTCTGTCTCATGTTGAGGAACGCAGGGCTCGATGACCAAGGGCTGATCACTCATCTTAGTGAAGCTAACGCTGGAGCATGGAGGGGTATGTGACTTTCATGTGCACCTATCACTGTGAGCTAGCTGATCGTTGGGGATATATATGTGCAACGCCACACAGGAGCTGGTCATTCTACACCATATGAAGATCCTGGCGCATATGCGTTCATGGTCAAGTACTTGCTATCCACGACTGTGCCTGACCCAGATACCCTACCTCGATTGCAAGTCGAGGATTATGTCGTGAAGGATGCGAGGAACGATTATGAATTGCCGTGGATATTGCGCGGTGTAATGGATGATCCAGAGGTTAAACTGTTTTTCGATGCTGAGATCAGCGAATTGAAGGAGAACATTCTTGATTGGCAACCAACCACCAGAGCATTAAAGGATATCAAAAAACGGGTACGTTGCGAGGCCGGGCTGTTCCACTTAAGCTATTCGTGTCTTATCCCACATTGCCCTACATCTCTGTTTGTATGAGTAGCTCGAACCTATGGCCGGTCGCGCTGCGCTTCGTCTGCACCAACAAAAGCACCGTCTGCGTAGAACCTCTTCCTTCTTATCCCTCGCCTCCTCCGACGGGCAGATATCGGCTCGAAAGCAAGAGGCCTCTCTTTCGTCTAGTCCATCAGGCGAGATAGTACAGCGTACAGGGCCAGATATAGCAACTACAAGTGGTAAGCTGTGATTCAGCTTGATCTTTGATGATTTCGGTTGCACTTGACATGTGGCGGCTTTCTTCCATTATACAGTGATGAACACCGACTGGTGACCATCCATCTTCATTGTGGCGGAAACCTTTCACCTCTCCTGTCTATCGATCACGACAACATATTCCTGCAGCTGACAACGAATTCACGGTCGTTCACGGACTCGGTTCACCAGTGCTTTTGGCACCTTTTCATGCTATTGAAGGAATATCATCAGCTTCCAGGCTCATAGGAGCAGGATCTCCCATGTTTGAGATCTTTAACTGCAATTGATTGTGACTTTGTGGTCAAGCTGCTTCCTACGGGCCGATAACGAGCTCTACGAGAAAACTTTTCTTAGGCAAGACAATTCCATAATACTGCTCCGCGCAAGTAAAAATACCGATATGCGGGAGGAGCCTTCTCCTTCGTGACAAGTCGGGAAAGTACAGGGACTTATCAGTGGGAACGACATGCTCTAGGGTTGACCCTGGAGCTAACTGCGAAGCTATCTAGAATGATGAACAAATAACAGTAAACAACGTAAACGCAAAGCCTTGCCGGTTATTTTATTACAACTATGGTTGGAGCAGAACCTCCAGCTGAAGAATCGAGTAGGTCCATGGCCCAAGTGAGGGTCGTTTCAACGCAGGCGAACGCAGATACAGCACCTGCTCTGTGCCTGTCGTTCCTGAGGTATCTACCCAATTATTCGGTTGAAGATCCTCTTTGCCTTCGCCTTGAAGCCGACAGCCGGGGCCTCCTCCACATCCTCGGGATCATCTTGCGCAGCATAGAACCGATGACTAGCCTGCAGATCGATCTCGGTGAGCGGAACGAGAGTAGTCTTGTGGTAAAACTTATAGCCAATGTAGCAGCCGAGGAAGGAGAGGATACCGATGTAGTCTAGCGAAAGAAGGAAGTGCTCAGCAGGAGCTTATCATGATAGAGCATTGTATCTTTCACTCACTGGTAATGAAAGTCTTATACGCAAACTTGGGCATGAACGCATCGTAGCTGTGGATCGCATGCGGGTTAGTTCCGATCAAAGTCGCATTTTCAAGGAGAAATATAAGTACCCCTTGAAGATGACAATGATGATTGTTGAAACGAGGGCGATGATAGATCCCAGCTTCCCGAAAGGACTGTATGACAAGATCAGCACAATGTCACCGAGGGTGAATACGGAATGCACTCACGCTTGATACGCCAGGGTGGCAGTATCGAAGTTTTGAACCTTGATGGCGCTTCGGAATCGAATGTGCGAAATGAGCAATACGATCCAGATAAGGGCGCCATAGAGCGAGATCTAGCGATATTGAAAGGGACAGGGAATATGAGTGGTAGTTTGCGTGGATCAGTCCATCTTCAACTGACCAAGGATGTAAAGTATCGGAAAATCGTCAAGGCTGAGCTCGAGACACAGATGTATGACAGACACAGGAACGCCACACAGAAGAACAACGCATAATGCGGGATACCTCTCTTGTCGACACGTTTGAAAATGGCGGGAGCTTGACCTTGGACGGCCAGCTGGAACAAAGTTCGAGAACCAATGTAGACATCCGAGTTGGCGGCGGAGAAGACGAAGAGAAGGATACAGCCGTTGATGAAAGCAGGCAAGAACTTGATACCCGCGAGTCGGATGGCAACAACGAAGGGACTTGCGGATGCGTTGGCAGCACTGTCAAAATAGTTGCAAAATTAGAGTTTGTCGCGCAGCAATGGAGAGGAAAGGAAGCACCTCTTGTTTGCGCCAGCTAATGCAGTAGAGTTTGAGGGTACTAATAGACCGACAATGAAAATGCCTCCAACGTAGAATATCAAGATTCGCCAGAAAGTGCTCTTGATTGCTCGAGGGATAGCTCGTCTGGGATCTCTAGCTTCACCGACTATCATATTCGAGAGCATTTGCGAGACATGATCAGTGCTTCCGCTTGCGCATTTCTTGGCTTAAAGCTCTTACCTGTTACACCGATTAGTTCGGTACCAATGTAGGCGAACAGGGCATTGGGGATTGCATACCATACACCAAGGAAGACACCAACATCGTTCTTGTAGATGTAGTGCGCGAACGGTCCGGGGTCTATTGTGTGAATCAACTTATTAGATATTGCATCAAGCAAATTGATTCTTGCACCGTTCAACGTACTCTTCCAGTATCGGAAACCGATTCTATCCTTGCTGGGCCCGCCTCCGAGGTCGAGAATGATACCGAGAAGCAAGAGACCAACGAGGACCAAAACTTTACAGGTACTCATCCAGAATTCGATCTCTCCGAAGAATGCAACGCCGAGGATGTTGATGGCGACAATGACGACGATAATGATGGAACTGGATGCAGGAAAGAATGGTAAGGCATGAGTGTCGGGAGAGAGTGGTACTCTATACGAGGCAAACTTACCACCACACAGCGGCGTTGATGTGCTTTTCTGGGTCCCAGTATTGAATCACCTAATTTCAAGGAGGGGGGGGGCGAATGGTCAAGGGATGCACGTAGATAGCCAACAGAGGTATGACATACCACCACGGAAGCGACTGATGAACGGAAATACACAGGATCAGGCGTTTGCATATTAGCGGAATGAATTAATAGCAAAACTCACTGATCTGATTCGGGCTGATCAAAAGGTATTTTGCAAGATAATTCCATCCCGTAGCGAAACCCAAAGCTGGGTCGACCATCCTTACAGCATAACCAGGGAAACCACGCTTATCTGGGAGCCATGTAGCCATCTGAATAGATGAGGTGGGGAAAAGGGGCGGTCAGAGGATGCGTTGATGGCATGAATACGGTAGTCGCGGGTACATACCTCTCCGAGAGCCGTCATGACCTAATTTCGCACGAAGAGCGAAGCATGAGCCTCTTGCGAATGCGATCTTTACGCCTTTAACAGACTTACTGTGAAGCAGATCAACCCAACCAGGGAATAACCTATCAAAAGACCGACTGGTCCAGCTTTACTGAGAGCTGAACCTGAGCCGATGATCAAACCACTTCCAACAGCCCCACCTGCACAGAAAGTTCACCGCAGTTCAGTTGGACGGCATTTCGAGGCTGCGGGCCGACGTTTTGACATACCAATAGCAATCATAGATACGTGTCTGGGCTTGAGGTTCCTGTGGGTCGTGGTGTGCTCCGTCTCGAACTCGTCTTTATCCGTCGCATAATTTCCATACTTTTCGGCGTCCATGACCATGGCATCGGAACCGGTGTGGACGTTGACTCCTCCATATTTCTCCCCTTTGAGATCATCGGAGTCGATGTGGGTAAGCTGGTGCCCGGCCGTTGACTCGGGGTGATTGGTGTACGACATCTTTCTGGACACAAGTCAATTCGATATCCAAAGATGTTCTTGAGAGTTGGCTAGAGGGGAAAGCTCCGTTGCGCCTCGGTGTATAAATATATGTCAGAAGACGGGCACGAGTTTGTTGGGTGTTATCTGATGTGTCAAGTGGGCAGGGCGAATGGTCCAGGCGTCGACTTATCTTGCGAAAGCACTGTGCAGCTTACTCGACGTACAATCAGACGCGTTATCAAAAGCACCGATTTCCGGAGTCCCACACGGGGTAGGAAGTATATATACGCGAACAAGAGAAAAGAAGCTTTGAGAAGATAACAGCCCAAGAGGGGCGCTATCCAAGCGGGGTGCACTGTCGATCCGTGCCTGGGCGGCAGCTGAACCACACACACCCAAGCTGCTACCCAAGCAGAGCTCGAGCAGGTAAAAATCGAAAAGGTTACTCGTAATGACAAGCGAGACAGCGAGGGAGCAGGGAGCAGAGGGACCGCTGAGCCAGCTACTGAGCGGTTTGATGGCCGAGCTGTTGGGACCAGCTGTTGTCGTCCCGATTACGCCGAGCGAGAAATCACGATATCACAGATCACCGATGATGTCTTTATTTCGATTTTAGCTTGCTAGCTAGGCAGCTACAGTATCAGAACTGTCATCCTTGGCTCGGCGTCTTGCACGTTTCTCGCTCCTTGTTTGATATTATTTTGCAATGCTGCTGTACGAGTTACATGTACTCGGAGCTTGTTGATTAGCGAAAGAGCGGTGGAGCTGCAGCCGACTCAAGGCTGCAAACAGGTCATGCAGTTGCAGCGGGTGGAGCTTCTAACAAATCCCTATTAATTCGCCAATGTTCCCGCCTGCGGTTGTTTGTGTCACCTGACCATGATTGCCTCCATATCAGCATCCGCAGAATCTTCTGCTTGGCAATGTGCCATTAGTAGACACAACTTCGGACATGATGGGCGAAGAACTCTTGAAGAAGCCAAGCCCAAGCTACACAGAAAATGTACCCCCATCAACTGCTCCAACTGAAAATGTGGCAGTAGAGTTCGCGGAGCCGCTTGTTGGCTTGGCTGGCCGTAGTTTCGGTCGTGAAAGCTCGTTGGAGTAGCTGTTGGAGCTACAAGGAAGGACTAGTAGAAGACAGATAAGAAGACTACGTCACTGGAATAGTAACAGTAACAATAATACGCCCTTCCAGCTGATTGGTATGTACCTAGATCTATATACGTCCTATAAAGCCGAATCGGTGAAAAAGAGCCGGGCAGTAGATTTTCGGAAAGGGAAGCTTGTGGCATGGCTCGGTTTTTCACCTCGAAAACCCTCCAAACAGCTCCCTAAGACTACGGATCGCAGCGTGGAATGTTGCGACGGTGTCTCTTTTTAGGCAACGTATAGACAGGGTAGAGACGAATGAATCATGAAGAGATGCCTACGGGTGAATTCGCTTCATAGGAAGTCCTTCCGGAGGTATTTCTTCGCATTAAGCGTAGTATTTCAAACAACCAGGCAAGCTATCAAGCATCCCTCGTGACATATGTTGTGTCCGTAACTCTTTGGTATGAGACAAAGCCCAACCACCCTCAAGCAACGAATTAGAGGCGGCGTGGGTAACAGGGCGATCAGACAGGACAAAGTCCCCTGCAGCGAGTAAGATATGAATATCGATTTTCACTGCGCAATCTCCTTTTCTCTCGAGCTCAGCTGAGCTCTGCCTATTATAACTCCTGTTTGTCAAGTTCTGACATCCCGCTCCGCCCCGAGCAAGGATATATCCGATACGAACGAGGCAGCCTTCGCTGAACGGATGATCAACGTTTCCATCGAATGAGGCCGTCGATATCACCCGACACATCGATAGCGAGCGCTCCAGTAGGGCCGGTTGTGAACCCTTTCAACTATTCTTGAACTCTAGCTCGCTGATTCCGACTCGTCCTCCTGCTTTCAGCCATTTCTCCATTTCCATGGTGCGGCGTCCGAGGCAGGTTTGAAGCAGATCTGGCCAATATGAAGCATGATCGAACTGAAACTAGACGAAGACCGGTGCAAAGTCAGTAACAAAACCGCATTAAATCATTACCAATCGAATATTTACTTCTATATTGCCTCCTAGCCTTTTCAACATCAGATCAGGGCTGACTCGGTTTGATTGATTGATGTCAACATCGAACTGCACCTTTTCTTTCGTGTATGAACTGAGAACGAAGCCGTATATCCCCAATTAGAGCCTGTACCATGCCCCTTGACCGTCGCAAAAAGACTTACTCAACAAAGGGCCATATAATATTCAGGAAGGCCTTGCTTATAAAGCCTAGGTTCTGGACCATAGCCCATCCTAATTTCTCAGGATAGTATGTCTGCATCGCGAACAGGATTCCTCGGGTGGCGTTGATCTGCGCGGCTGACTTCTCTATCTTCCCTGTCAGATCCACAATGAAGCCCACCTCTCTGAGAAAGAACGCAACCATAGTTCGAATCAGATGCTGAGGACCGGATGAAACTTTTCTCCAGTCAGCATGTAACTTACTCAACCCCAGCGACCATCAAATCGGCAGATCTCTCGGCTAGATACACCACTAGTCTGACTTGATCGAAGCTTGGATCTGAATCTCCTCTGTGCTTTGCGGGAAACCAGTATAGCAGCGGGAAACCAACTGGGCTGTATGAGAAGGTAAAAGCCTTTCCATGTTGTGCCTTTTGTCATCAAAGATTAGCCATAGAGCATCGTCGTGCTTGTGGGCGAGTGTACACGCCTCTTGTTCCAGACTTTGAGCCATTCCCTCGACGTCATATACGCCCATTGCTCTTCTCCATACCAAGTTTCGTTCGAGCCGTGAGATGGCTTTGTTCAGGTGCCACTTTTCGGCTATATACGAGTTTCATTCTGGGTCAGCTCGTTCGAGATATAGCCCGAATCGGATAATGGTCGTAATACCTGAAAGATGCCTATGAATGTAAGGGGTTCACATGTCAGTCGAAACAGCTGTCGTGGGTGATTCTGTGAGTTCCTACCGCAACAGACACTCTTTGGACTATGAGAGAAACGCTTTCGGTAAGGCGGACGGCTTCTCGATCATTGACAAAGGAAAGGAGGGACTTGCCAGAAACCTTTTCTCCTCCTCTGCGAGCGGTAATTTACGTACGCTTCCTGGCGGCAGAGACCCACATCCATGGACGACCATTGTGCTGTCAAGAAGCAGCCCGTCATCTGCGAAATGCTGCAGCATCTGAGCATACATCCGTTCTTTCTCCTCCGTGTCCAGCCTGTTTGGCTTTGCTTGAATTCGACATGCGCCCGTCGGCGGAAGGGGGAAGATTGTCGGCTGTTGGGGCAATCTTAAGTAGAAGGAGGTATCCTGTGCATACGCCAATACGGTTCAGTACCTCACGGATATGTTCAAACGTTGTTATAAATGGTTTAAACAGGAACAGCAATCGCGCAGACCAAGGAAGGGAAAGCACTCACGGCACGGATGAGGCAATCGGACATTGTCGCGCAATGTAGTAAGCGTGACCTCCTCCGACGCTATTGAATGAGGGCAGTTGCCTGCCTAATGTAAATGCTTGCTGTTGGGAGGCATTGGCGATCCCCGACGCTGGAATATCAGTGAACCGGTTGACCAGATTCGACGGGTTTATGACGAAAAGTTCCGGCAACGCCGCCGCTCATCACCGATCGATATTCCGAGACTATATTCGTCATGTCATGTGTGTATTGCCATATGTCAATGTTGAGAAGAACGATCTTTTGGTTGAGGGTAGCTGGTCAAGTAGCGCTACAAGAACAGTGCACAAGTGGTTCACACGGATCATGCAACAAGCGAACGGGAACCCCATGAAATAATATTCCATGATGGAGTGAGTTTTTGCCTGTAGTACAATGAGAGTAGTGCACAACTTTCTGATCCGAAACTACCCGGTAGAGGGAGAGAAATGAAAAACAATAATGTAAATGATTCTTGCGGGCACTCGATCACTGCTCTATAAAGCTGCGCCACCTCTATGCAATGCCCCAAGCTGCTTCATGTCATACAAGAGTCCATGCTGCGAATGCGAATAAAAGACCAGACTCGATAATGCCGTCGTGGTCCCTGCTTCCTAGTGAGAAGCGAAACTGATATGCAAAAAGGAGACGTTGTTTAGATGGCACCGGTACCGATAGTGGTGACCTTGAAGCCGATCTTGATCAAGGCTTCTCGGTCAAGGATCAAACGACCGTCAAAGACAAAGGCGGGCTTGTCCATCGAGTCGTAGATCTTCTGCCAGTCCAGGGTCTTGAACTCGTCCCATTCGGTAGCAACAACGACGGCGTTGGCACCCATGCATGCATCCATGGCGGATTTAGCGACCTTGACGTTCTTCTGAACGGACTCGGCGGGGATCTCCCCGTAGTTGGTGAGGTCGAGCATGATGGTAGACTCGGTGACTTCGGGGTCGTAAATGCTGACGTGAGCTCGTTCAGCTCGGAAGTGGTTGACCAAGGTGATGGCAGCGGATTCTCGAGTGTCTCCGGTGTCCTTCTTGAAAGCGAAACCGAGAACGGCGATTCGCTTACCAGTGATGGTGTTGAACATGGTGTCAACGACCTTCTTGGCGAATCGGTCCTTTTGGTGTTCGTTCATTTCAACGACGGCGTGCCAGTACTTGGCGACAGCGGGCAGATGAAGGGACTCGGAGAGGTAGACCAGGTTCAAGATATCCTACGGACAATTAAAGGAGATTAGTTCACTGCAACTCCCACTTTGCATAGCAGTAACTTACCTTTTGGAAACATGAACCACCGAAGCCGACGGACGCCTTCAAGAACTTGGAACCCAATCGAGAGTCCTTACCGATAGCGTAAGCGACTTCGTCAATGTTGGCGCCAGTGGCTTCACAGACGGCAGAAAGGGCATTGACGGAAGAGATTCGCTGACAAAACCAGAACAGTCAGCTTTAGCAATGCTAAACTTCATGCTCGACACTGAAACTTACCTGAGCCAACATGGCATTGGCGGCCAACTTGGACAATTCGGACGACCAAAGACCGACGGTCAAGATTCGCTCCCGAGGGATCCAGTTGGCGTAGACGTTGGCCAAGCTTTCACATGCGCTCTTACCAGCAGCGGTTTGGAGGGATCCGATCAAGACTCGATCAGGGGCGAACAAGTCATCGATAGCGGTACCTTCAGCCAAGAATTCGGGGTTGGAGAGAATGTCAAAGTTGCAACCGGGCTTGGCGTTGGCTTCCAGGATAGTTCGCATCGACTCCGCAGTTCGACAAGGAACGGTGGACTTTTCGACAACGATCTTGGAAGAAGTGGAGACCTCGGCGATTCGTCGGGTAGCCAATTCAATGTAGTTCAAGTCTGCGGCGAAACCAGCGCCGAGACCGCTCTTCTTGGTGGGAGTGTTGACTGAAACGAAGATCAAGTCTGCTTCGGAGATACCCTTGTCGACTTCAGTGGAGAAGAACAAGTTTCGGCCTCGGCACTCCTTGACAACGTCGACCAATCCGGGTTCGTAGATGGGAAGGTTGAAGTCGGGATCGTTCCAGGCGTCGATTCGGGCCTGGTTCAAGTCGACAATGGTGACCTGGATGTGGGGGCTGAAGGGACTTGACGTGTCAGAATCTGTTCTGAGGGTCTCTTGGCAATATACCTACCATTTAAGAGCGATAACGGAACAGGTCGGTCCACCGACGTAACCGGCACCGATACAGACGATCTAGGAGGAAGCGAAGACCTGATTAGTATCTGCTTGGTACAACCCTTTCATCCGGTCAAGTATGTCTTCGATTTCTGGCGGGAACCCAGCCACTGCAAGCCTAGGAGGCGCTGACCATGCCCCATCACATCAAGTCGATGAACGATAGGGGATTCGACGGAAAGCGCAGTGTAGCTCTGTGGCGGCTTTCGTCCGACTCGCCTCTATGTGCGGTCCATACCTAGCAAGCTGAACAGGAACTTACCTTCTTGACTTGGACGGGGGCCATTTTAGTGAGAATGATGAGGAGTTGAGTGGACTGCACAGCGCAAAGGAATGTGATGAGCGCGACGAGGTGCAAGATGAACTGCAAGCTGAAGGGGTTCGTGAAGGCCACTTACGGAAACGAGTGTTATGTGGCAGGAGATGGACAGGAGTGAAAGACTGTGTAGTGGCGGAAGGGATAATTGCTGGTGAAGAATGAACTCGGAGCGGGGAGACAGCACAAATAAAGAGAAACGCGTCGACGCGTTTGACACGCTGGAAATTCCATACAAGCGGCCAGCGTGGCAGGCTCGGTCGGGGCAAGTTGGACATTGTTTTAGCGCTACTGCTCTTAGACGCTAAAGGGCAAGCATTGGGTTTCCTTCCGCGTCCACAACGTGTGTATTAAGGACGTTTCATGTGAGAACCTGAGGTGCAGTTCCGCAGCTCCCGATCCCTGACAATGACCCGGCACACTCAGACGGTCCGGTCAGTCGCAGCGTCGTTGATTGTCGGCAGATAGATGATGAGTGGGAAAGCGGGCACAGATGCCACGGCGCGCGTCTAGTCGAATAGGTCGGTTTTGTAAGGGAGAGATATAATAGCTCCGTCGAATGAGGCAGGCAAATATGCACGGGGTGCTATCCCCCTTCGAAACACCAAGCGGAAAGATGCAACTAGGTACACGGCTAATCAAGTACAACTAATATAATGCGCGATTCATTTTCAAACACAAACTACGCGAACATGAACGTCCACATGACCCGACCGACGACCGAACGCTAGATGCCAATGTGCGCCTGCTCCAGAGTCATCTCCTGCGGCATCTCATGCGGCAAATCGTGTGGCGTCATCTCGTGTGGCGGCATCTCGTGTGACATTTCGTGCGACATCTCCTGCGGGTTATGCACGTCCATCGGAAGCTGAGGATCCACCACTTGCTCATCTACATCGCGCCCCCTGCGTCTGTACGAGTTGAGCAAGCGCTTCAGGTTGTAGATCTCCTTGATGGACGCGTAGCATGGTTCGTTCCTCTGCGCCGCCAACTCTTGAAGCTGTAGCAAGACTTGGTGTGGTCGAACGCCTTGATCGAGCCATTCGGATGCTTGCACCGTCTGCGTTGGATTGAGTTTACGATGTAGCCGACTTTCAACGCCGATAGCAGGAGCGTGGTTGTGCTTGATACACCTGCCTTCCCATTTCCATACGCCATCTACAGCACGCGCGTAGAGCTTGAACGGACAATCAATCCTCTTTGTTGCCGCTGGAAGCGGTGCACCGTCCTTTGTCCGCCTTTTTCGACCTTCCCCGCCTTTCTGCACGTTCATGTATCCGTGCGTGTCCCGATGTTTTCCCGACTTGTCGCAAACTAGATAAGTTCTTTCGCAAACTTTGGTACCGTTTGGTCCTTCCTTGTAGCGTGATTGACACTTTCGAACCGCGTAACCGTGTTCAGCACCGTGGAAATTGATCCGTGCGACAAGAGTCTCGAGATCATGTGCTTCGATAGGTGGCGGCGGTGGTATCGTGGTGCCATCAGTCATTTGATCGAGAGTGGGATGTGACAGAGTCGACGTCGGGAGAAGAGGGAAAGCGGGCAGGGAAGGACTGCCGTAAGACGACTCGCCTGGATTGTTTTGCATGTGCGGCGGCATGTTGTAGCTTGAATGTGATGCACCGGGAGAAGGAGACTCCTCTCCTAGAAGCACACGTTGATAGTGATGAGCCATATAATCCACGGGTGGTCCGGTAAGAGGTTGCTCTTCATTGTGCAGGGTGGGATCGCTGTGATGCAGAGTGGGATCACTGTGGTGTAGGGTGGGATCAAGTACGAGCGGTAGATGAATATGATCCGTCGACATTTGCTGCGTTATAGGCTCTTGATGCTCGCCCCCCATTCCTGCAGCGAGCGTCATCTCGGGCATTTGATCATGATGTGAATGTTGTTCGTGTTGTTCCAGGTTAGGTATCTGTAGAAAGGCAAGGCATAATCATTGGTCAGCATGTTGTATGTGGCCTTTGATGGCGTATGATCAAGATCCAGCACGCACCGACGCGTTTTGGTCAAGAAAGTCGGACATGGTTTGCAGAATGGTCGTATAGACGTTGGAGGAGCGAGTGTCGAGCGGTGTGCGGCCTGGAGTGTTCGTCACCGGGGTTCATCATTACAGCGTCGCCTCCGATACAACAAGGAGCCTCCGGCACGTCGCCTAGAGGTGAACGGAATTCGGGAGGTGGAGGTGGAGGCTAAAGGATCTATGTCCGTGAAAAAGGGTCTCCCCCGTTCACCTTCCCTTAACCCTATCCTGCTCACATGATTTCTTCCGACTGCACTTTGGAGTATTGGACAGTTCACCCGGGAGGATCCTTGCATGTAATAAGCGCGATCCTTATAGAAAATTACACGTCTTCGTCTTCTAGCCGAATGGCGCCTAGATCAGGCTCTAGGAGCGATATCCACAGCACAGAGGCCACCCGCAGTGCGAACGCCACCCATACTACAGCAATGGTGCCTACAAGCTTTTGTACCACGCCGCCGGAGAAAGAGCCAAGCAGGAGCGTCATGATGTAGGCGATACGTATTGACCTATTTTTTCCCTCTCTAGAGCGGACAGGCGCGAACAGGTGTTCGTCAAGGAGACAATCCGCATATGGCGAGGTCAACATGGCAGAAGGAATACCTGTTCCAGAGGACTTGGCCTATTCCAGATCATCAGAGAGGGTTCGATACCGACGTATAAGCACAGCACATACCATAACAACCTGGACACCAGAACCTGCTGCAAACAGTCCAATCATGACTGAATCCCAGATATTCTCCAATTCGAGTGGCTGGGTTCCGGCTCGGAGGATCGTCAATAATACACACGGTATCAGCAAGAAAACGGCTTGTGCAATGGCGGATACCAGCAGCCACCATTTTTGTCGATGATTGTTGTTGGTAAAGCGAAGCCCTAGCCTGGCGAAGATGAAGCCAAACAGCAGGAAACTCCCCAGTGATACCGCTGCAAGGCCGAGTTGGCTCCGGCTCGGATGAAGGCCCGCGAGCATGATCGTCAAGATCAGGGTGTTCCTTCCATGAAGCAGCATGTCAGACCCGAAAGCATACTGTGCTGGTCAAGCGGATGAGCAATATTTACCCTGTCTGATTTGAAGCGAATATCCTATGGATTGACCGATTCAGCCCTTCCCACGACATCCAGGGTATGAGCATCTGTCCTGCTCACCGGAAGTTGTAATAAATCGTCGCATCGAGTATCCCACATACGAAGCTGATTAACAGCAACGGGCCTGTAAGGGCATCTGAAGAAACTTCATCCCTTAAACCTTTCATGCGACCATAACTGAAGTAGCCAGGCACCACACGATCATCTGGGTGTGGCTCGAAATCGTGGGACTGCGTTTGTTTACGCTGAGTGAGCAGAGAAGCTTGGTGAGAGAGGTAGGACAAACAAGCCAGAAAGAGCCATACTAACTGTGATACTGGGTGTCATTCCAGTCAGTTGGCTTTTCAAACAACGGTCGAAATTGGCAGCTCGCTGATGGGGCTGGGAAGGCCGGAGCTTGTCCTTAGGCGTCGAGTTGAGCGTTTTTCAACTCACTTATTTGGAGTGAAAGCGAGTGCGGACAGGACCCATGCAAACGGTATCGTTTCAACAGACTCTCTGGATATGGGAGATGGGGCAAACATAATTGCACGCATGACAGTGTTCGGAGACTTGAGCACTCGGTGCGGTTCGTGGATCTGTGGGCTGTGGAGCAGCTTACACTCACCCGTATTCAGCGAATCGGCATTCAAGCAACGCTTCCCGCTACGGTGAGCTCGTCA
The DNA here is from genome assembly GCA_030039265.1 of Naganishia cerealis. Taxonomy (NCBI): domain Eukaryota; kingdom Fungi; phylum Basidiomycota; class Tremellomycetes; order Filobasidiales; family Filobasidiaceae; genus Naganishia; species Naganishia cerealis. The sequence goes on from JASBWR010000076.1 coordinate 91,537, forward strand.
ATGTACTACAATCAGAGAGTTGTTTGATATCGTTCGGTCAAGGAAAATGGCGTCAGACACTAATCCAACAATATTTCTACAAATAAGCTCAATCACGTCATGTGAAACACGATCGACTGACCGAAAGTTGTCCTGTTCTAGCACTGTTCTAGGTTCCGCTATGGCTCGGCCCAGGCAATGGTATAACCAGCAGTGTGGGTGGCGCATAGTCTGGTAAGTGGAGAGAGGCAAGTATGCGCCACAACATAGTGTGGGCTTCACAGGATACTTGGCTCATTATATGGGTAAACCCTGGTCACTACCCTGGTGACATGGCAAACAAGGCCAAGAGCGGCCGTACAACTTGACTATGCAGTGATTTCTTCAACGGGACCAACAAAGGAGACCGCAATCAACTCTAGTACATTATCCTCGACTAAGCATTCAAGGCTGCTTCTTCCTCTTCCAGTGTCTGCGACTGGACTTTCTGTTTCTTTCCTTCGTTTCCCAATGTAGAGTCCGCTCCCCTTTTCACACCTGTAGAAGATTCTCCAGTGATCTCCACGGTTTCCTCAATCAGCGTCTCTGCATCTACCACCGCTTCCATCAGTGCGTCTTCATCCTGCAGGCCCAATTCGGCAGCAACCTCCTCGTCCGCCACGGGCCCTTCAACCTCAGCAGCCGCTACTGATTCCTGAACACCGAGCAGACCTTCCCCGCCGCCAACATTGTGCTTGCCTTTGTTGGTGGGTCGAGCCTTCGGTCCCCAGTTTGGCGTGGGGTTGAGTTGATACCGTACGAGATCGCCCTTGCTAGTGAATTGTTTTGCGGAAGGATGTGCTGTAAAAGATATTTCGTGCCTGAAAAGCAGCAGCAGGATGTTTATAGGAGTGAGCGTTTCCACGCTTTTGTTCTTTTGAAGTCAGGAACTCACTGCTGCGGCTTGTTCAACAACTTGAGAGCCGGCGAGCCTTCACTAATCTTATCCTTCCGAACGGGATGCTTCTTGATCCACTCCCGCATGATATCGTGAATGAACGATTCCGGGGCATCCGTCTTGATGGATCCTGCGGCCGCATGTGAGCGCGAGACGCTAAAACCTCCGTTCAAAAGTGCTGAGCTGTATAGGTAGATCGATTAAGCATGGGAACTACATCCAGTCATGGCAGATGGCACTTACACATATTCTGTCAAACTCGGACATTCTACTCGGAAGAAACTAGCGATTCTTGAGGGAGTAAAGTAGAACATGTTGGGTAGTTCCTGTAGGGATTCAAGCAAAGATTAAAGATCAGTTTCCGTAAGCCATTGTATATAACCGGACAGACACTAACATCTCTCGCTACGCTGACCATGCCCTTGATTCTGGCGTATGTTTTGTAGTTGTCCTTCTCTGCATCCACACTATTAACCACAGCCGCACAGAAATCAGGGGAGTGCAGCGGGCCCAGCCACATAGGTCCAGCAACCTGGCAAAGTTGTAAAGGTTAGTTCGGCCAATCTCCATTTCTTCTTGGGCAAGTGGGGCGAGTACGTACCAAGGACCCGTTCCCGCAATGGTCACAACCACCAGCACCCACGCCCTGAGGGCCAGCCCCGAACCTGAACAACTCGACTTGATTGCCGTTGGCATTTGTACGCTGTGTGACGCGACCGAATGGTTGGGAATTGTGTGCCTGACAGTAAGAACAGCAGTAAACGATGCCGTGTTTACTGTTGATCCAGGGAGATCAATCAGTATACTTCCCTCGAGAAGCTTGTGGGGAAGGTACTCACCTGGCCGTGTGCTTCACTTGCTGCTGGCTCGTGTGTACTCTCACGAACACTCGGAGGTAAAAGTCGATAGAGAGGGATAACAACGGCTCGATGTATCGTCCGTAACGCGCTGCCGAAGTTGAGAGGGAGCCTAGGACGAGTCGGAGTGCCTAGCGGGAAACAGAGGTTTCGGTGAGTTGGACAGAATCGCAGTGTAGACTAGTACGATGCAGTCTTACCCCTTCATGAGAATACTCGGCCTTTGCTGGAGCTCCACCGTAATTCGCGAAACTATCAAACATCCGTGATTGTCAAATGACAAGGCATGATCAATTCCTGAGAAAATCATAGCCCACCATTTCTCTGGATAATTGCTTCCTGCGAGAACCGCCAAATCCGTGCACGTCACGCAGACGAGACCACCGTCTTGTACTGCTTGAATCGATGAATCAATGAATGGCGCTGCCGTTCCGTAGGGATCCAGATCGATGACTTCTACCCTATCGCCTTCTGCACGATGACTGTAGATGAGAGTGCTGTGAAACATGGGGAGGTCATAAGTATACGTGAGCCGTTGATGTTTATGCTGGTTGGCTTACTTAGCATCACCCTCGTTGACAACCACCCCGGTTTTCTGAAACTTCTTCCTTCCTTTCCCTCTTGCGACTGGGCCGGTATTGGGCTGTTCTGATGTTCCTTCATGTGGGATTGCTTGAACGTCGTTGAATTCGACGTTTCTTCGCATAGCTTCGCAGGCCTTTGGGGACATGTCGTTCGCGAGCACAAGGCTACGGATATTTACGTCAGGTTCAGCTAGGATTTGTGAAAGAACAGCTGCACTCACCCGACATTCGGTAGTTCCTGAGCATATCGGATCGAACGTAATCCCGTGGCACTAAGTGCTTCCAAAACTGTGTACTTGGGGCACTTGTAATTCTCAGCGGGATCAGCTATCTTGATATCCTCTAATATAGGCATGGGCTCTGTGTATGAATCCCCTTGCTCTTCTTTTTCTTTTGACCAGAGCTTGAAAGCTCTCTTATATGCCCGCAATCTCGCTTCTTCCGATCCAGTTTTCTTCTTGTGAATCCATTTCGCACGTAGCTCTGATTCGCGCTGAAGAGACCATTGCTTGATGCATGCGACAGATAGGTCCCGGTTGAACTCTTGAATAGGATTGATGAATGCATCAGGCGCTGAAGCAGGCATGAGGATCGTTGCTCCTCGTTCACTGTGGGGTTGGAACCCTTCGGGGATAGGCTTGCCGGTCGGGTTTTGAGCCATGGTGCGAGTTGTTATGCTGATAAACAGTGGATGAATACGCGGCCGCGAATTATAGAGCATAAGCTTGGATGGACCAAGTTGGAATGCGTTACCTCCCCCTCCGTCATCGCTGCACGCCGAGCGTTATAGTGGATGCTCCGGGCGGGAAATATTCGTTAAGCGCGGTGGGAGCGAGAAAGCGCAAACGGGGTGATCGCGCGCTTGAGCGTGGTTGCGGCTGTTTTCTCGTGGAATCGCTCATCTGCAGCTTGCCCAGCCTCACAACTCGACGCCCTCCCGCACCGCTCGAGACAGCATATACCTGACTCTTGACACGTACAATGGCCGCTGCAGCACCCTCTTACCCGGCTTACAACCCGGCCGCGACCTCGATCCCCACGGAGAAATCGGGTCACCTGCACTCTGTGCCGCAGGAACCAGCTGTTGCCGGCTACCTCTCAGCGTTGTACACTTTGACTCATCCCGTCACGCATCCTCTCGTCAACACCTACACTCGGTTTGAAAAATGGAAGGATTCATTCGGTCTCTACCAGCCCGGAACAGCGGAGAACTTGACCAAGGAGATCAAGCAGACTCACTTGACCAACTTTTTGTTCGATGGCGCTAGAGCCGATTTGACAAAAGGTTTGAGCTTGAACCCGGCGTTCCAGGTTACGCACTCTTTCAGTTTGGCCAGTGCGACTGCTCCGCCCACGTACAACTTTGGAGCTATCTATGCCGATAACAAGGTATGTTCCGATACATGGTAGACTCCCGCTGGATGTCGTTATTGATTAACGATGTGTTCCCGCTACAGACTTTTTTGCAAGGTGGTGTTGACCACACCGGATCGGTAACCGCTCGAGCCAATCAAGCTTGGAGCGGTGCTGATACCACCAAGGTTCAAGCTCAGGTGAGCTTTCTTGGATCTGCTTCATCCGCTGCAGTGAAGCTTACGTATCTCCCTCTTTCCAGCTTACCTCGACCCCTGGTCACTCCATGATTCAAATCGAACACGACCATCTCGGTCCTCATTACTCGCTGAACTTGCGAACCATCAACCCATCCGTAACAGATCTTACGGGTATCCACATGGTGTCATTCCTTCATTCCGTTACTCCGCGACTTGCCCTCGGTTTCGAAACTCTCATCCAGCACCCTCAGCCTCAGATTCTTGAGACATCGACCTCGTACCTCGCCAAGCTTACATCGCTTCCCGCGCCTGCGCCTTCCACACCGATCGCAGCGACTACAGGTATCAACACTGGTGTAGGAAAGCAATGGATCGCGACCGCTCAGCTACAGCCTCAAGGTATCCTCCAGACGACCTACTACCAGAAGCTTACTCCTGCTGTAGATGTCGGTCTCGATTTGCAGGCTATGGTCACCCCGGCAGGTCCCATGGGTCCTGGAAAGCGAGAGGCCACCGCTACTTTGGGCGCCAAGTACGAATTCCGAATGGCTACTTTCCGTGGTCAAGTTGACAGCCAGGGCAAGGTTGGCATGTTGTTGGAGCAGAGATTCACCCCCGCATTCGCATTCCTCGTCGGCGGTGAGATCGACCACTGGAAGGGAACAAGTAAAATCGGATTGGGCGTAATGATCGAATCTTCCTCCTTGTAAGCCGATACTTGGGAACCGTTGGTTTTGTCTAATTTTACTGACATCCTCTTCGTCGTGATCAGGTCGCCTGAAGAACTTCAAGCCCAAGGCATGCTTCCCCCTGCCTAAGTCATCACCTCATAATCACGCATTCGCCCTTTGCGATCGAATCGCACATCGCTGCTGACATACGGAGGCCAAGATAGACTCCCAGTTTAGCAAGTCAGACGAAATAATAGAAAAATGAATACAGATGCAGACAAACGGGTCTTCCTGGGATACGCTTTTGGACGATGATGGCAATTCTACATAGGATTAAACATGTATTCCGTGTGAAAATGTACGTATGGTGATGGATATCAAGACATCTGTATTTGACATGTATCATGAAAGAGTTTGCGGCGCCTATGTGATCCATGCACAAAATTGTCGTTTCAACTGGGTATTCGGCTTCGAACTACACCTCTTAATCCAATTGGCGAGGTCTCTTTTGCCTTGCGTGTTGCTCCGCGCTGGACCGCCCTCTCGCGCTGACAGAACCAGGTCACAGCTGCTCACGGTAGGCTGACATCGCATTTCTTGGTGGAGGACTGGCGTTTCTGCTTATAGACGTTTTGGTGCGCTCAAGCATTCCCACAAGCGATGCCAACTGAATAGCATGATATGACCATTGCGCTGCCGAGCCAATGTAAGTCTGCTTTTCGTTACACGTCCACAACTCCCTCTTTAACCCACTCGATCACAATGCGGGGGCCATTATGATCGGTGAGGAAGCCCACAAGGAAGATCACATGGACTTTCGATCTACCAGAAGGATCATTCTTGAATTGAAAGGGGTTTTCAAACAATTGTTTCTCTCAAAGGGGTTCACAAAGGGTCAACTATCTCAGTCGCGGCGCCTTTCTCCTAGTCAAAGGGACACTTTGATACCTGAATATGGGACCCCAGAGTGTGAGTGATGGGGCCCACAGAATTTACAAGGAGCAAGACGGACTCAAAGGGCAACAGCGAGAGAGTAGTGTTCACGAGGAGCGCTCATTGCGTGCTCTTCTATATATTGACAGTCGCATGTTTCGACACCACACGATACTACTGTCAAAACTGCTGCTATCAATAACGGAAACTCACACCACAGGCTACCAGCCACGAGTTCGTCGTGAAGCGGTTTCGTATATGGAGAAAGTCAAGTCTTTTAAGCTGTCTGTGCAGCCCTCAGCATTGTGTGCTGCAAGGCGGAGAGCGCTCTCAGAATTTCGCCATGACCCTCCAGATACAACGGTAAAGCTGTCGCCTGGTGCCCTGACAGCTGGCTCCACTTTGGGCGATTCAATCCGTTCTTTGCTACTGGCAACTCCCAGCACATGTTGCTTCCCTCTCCCACTCAAATCGACTGAAGATGATAGAAGCTGGAAAACTCCTGGCCTTCATACTGGAAGACAGTACGAAAAAGACCCCTTTGAACACAGCTTTTCTGGATTCCTCGGTTCGCCTTCCATACCCTGGACGGAAGACGATACCAATCAGGTCAGCCAAAGAGCTCCAAAGACGTCTTTGATTCCGTTACCTGAGGTGAATTCTGTGGCTGCGCCATCGGACGACCCGATCTGCGACTGCCGAAACAAGCGAAAGCAACTCAAGAGAACGAGATCGATAGTACTGGCACAGTTTGAAGACACTGAAGAGCCTTCTCCTACAGAGTCAACAATAGCGAATGTTGAAGCTTCCGAAGTTACAGCAATACCTGTCGACACCTCGGGTTTACAAATCACCATTGAAGATGACGCCCTCTCAACTTCTGATGACGAAATGGTGATAACGGGCCATCTGCGCAGGGTCAAGAAACATGTGAACCTGAGGTCATTATGGGCTGACTTCACAGACACCACGAGCGTTAAACGCGGAAGGTAAGCCTTTGGAAGGTCACATGATAGGGACACCGTTTGATGCGTATACTCCATGCTCTAGCTTCGCGACCGTGACTAGTTGTTCGAGAGAGAATTCAGCAGAACCGATGAAGGGAATACATCTTTAGACCCAGCTGCCGCAGCTTAGCTCTCCTGGTAGCTCAACATTATTGTAGCGTTTCAGATGAATAGCTCCAAGACTCCACTTTCATGTATCACATGCCCTTGGGAGAGAGAGAGCGTGTACTCTCCTCCAGACGCATTTTGTCATGTATATATGTGTGTATGTATAAGCATATGTATGTTCCTTGGTTTCATTTTCATTTCGAGTATACAAGCTCCATCCGTGATTGAGCATGCAACTTAAATCCTGTCTATGTTGTTGTTAGAAACAGACGGCAGAGAGCATGACAAGGGTACAATTAATATCTCTCGGTCATGACTGTTGTATCAAAGTCGGTCAGCTGTGTTATTTCTTTTTCGGTATGACGGGAGCTCGAGTCAACTCACTCATAGTGACGAGGGATGTCCAGCCTGTGAAGGGATGGCTCCTTCGACCTTGACCGGTATTGGCATCGTATTGTTCCCAAACATATCCCGTACGTTCGAATTCCTATTATATGGGAACAAACGATGGGTCCGTTGTGAACTTTGGCGATGTGCCCACTGTGCTTACCTTGTGAACGTTCTTCACTACGTTTTGCCTCAATCGCGTATAGATGTCCTTCGCCTTCTGTTGATAAGGTCCTTCTTCAACTGCATACTTCTCCTTCAGTGCCTTCAACGCAAGCCAGTTCATCTGGATCCAAATAGGTCCTCTCCAGTAATCCTCGCCTTGGCCGAATAAGGGATGCGAGGCGGACAGTGAACGGATACCGTATTCTGACCAAAGCTGATCGGGCGCAGAAATCAAGTCGAGAATCGCACCGAGGTGAGGAGAAGTGGTGTTGACATGTTGCAAGAGCAAAGGGAACAGGGAGATGTAACCTTTGTGGCACACGAACTCGGATTCATCTGTTTCGATGCATATGTGAGTTTTGTGACCGCAACGAGGAGGGTGATATCAAGACTTACCATCGTCGTTGACGGTCACGTCACAATAAGCTTGGTCATCTTCGCTCCAATGCAAATCTATACAGCCCTTTCATTCAGTCAGGACGCTGATGAAGAGGCTGATGTAGGAAACTTACCTTCCAAGTTGGCTAGAATCCCTCGTTCGTGTCGCTTGTACTCTACCTCATCATCCTCCTCGCCTAGATACTCGGCAACCTCACGCATTGTCTGCGCAAAGAATCCCATCCAGCTCATCAAATCAACATGCAATTCCCCGACATGCGGCTTTTCAGCACGAGGATAATCATCTAATCCGCTGGTAAGAACATGGTGCTCGGTACGGCCTCTCCATCTATAAGCTTCGACTCTCGAAGTAGCACGGCGACCCCATTCTTTGAGCTGACCCCGTTGTGTTCGGCGGAACCACAGGTAGTGGCGCCGCAATGATGGGTAGATCGAGTGAAGGTAAGATGACGCCAATGATGGTGAATCCAGGTGTGCGGTGACCAAAGCCGACGATGACGCAGGCTCGCCGAGAGGAAGCTGTCCCAAGCCCAATTGTGCTTCCAGCAACCCTGCTGTACCTCCGGATGCCCTCTTTTCTTCGGTTCGTTTCAGACGTCTGATATAACCAGTTACGGCCATCGGCAACGTCGGCGGGTTTGCATAAGACGGATATTGAGTCTGAAACTCGGATGGAACCTTGCTCCTGGCTTCATCCCCGAGAATCTGTTCCCGAGCAACCCAGCCATTCTCGTCGATGAGGTCGATCCAGCTCTTGAGGATTTCAAGAGAAAGATCGTTATCCCAATCTGCGATAATTGGAAGGTGGAATCCCTCGTCCCAGTAGAAACCTCGAGGGAAGAAACTCCGACTAGGAGTGGCGGTCAATAGTTCACGAGGAGGTTCCAAAGTTGGACCTTTTGGTCCCGTGTAAGCATCCTCGTCATCATCGTCATCACTTCCATCGTCATCGTAGGGCTGCTTGAAGGATCGATCGATAATGGAATCTCCGTAGAAGTAGCCGATACCACCAATCAAGTTGGAAGTGATGGATTGCGCAAACCTGGTGTACGAGGCGGAAGAGTATTCAGAAGGAAGGGCAAAGGTCTCGGCAAACCGTTGATCGTAAATTTTGGATTGCTCGGCGAGCTGAAGCGTAAGAGATTCATCTGTAATAAGCAGCAGTCAGTGATCATTGGTAAATGAGCTGTCGAACAGGAACGGCGTACATGTCCAATCGTCGTTGACATCGGAATCCGCATTTTCAAGATATACGTCAAACCCCCAACGACTTCCCCCAGAAACGCCACTTCCTACACCAATTTTCTGCAACGCCCAGACATTGGCTGCGGGTCCGCTTCCGCCCAGACCCTGTACTTTGTTCTGTAATCGGAACAAATATGACGGATCAGGTGGGTTAGAAGGCTCGAACCCGTTATCGACCATGGTCGTTTGAGCCTGTGCGCCGATCGACTGTGAGAGAACGTCCTTGATCCGCCAAACTTGACCATCGGGAAGGTTGACACCCAAGAACGAAGTTTTGCCTTCATTGTCAGAAAACAGCTGATGGTGGTTGCCCCGAATGGAAGTCACAATCTCTGGATGGTCGACGATTCGGACGCGGAAGTTGCCCAGTTCAGCGGATGATCCACGTAGGGTGATATCGCCTTCAATGCCGGTTGTCTGTGATTCGATGTCGTCCATGTCAAGGGAAAGACTACCAAGCCCTTCCAGACCGAGATGGTAGATCAAGCTTGTTCTTGAGAGTTTGGCTAAGAATGGAGCAATGTCAATGACCGACGCACGAAGACGAGGATTTGGAACTGACAAGGTTCGATTGCGTCCCCCTCTACTCGAACAGCCCAACCATCTCCTCTTTCATTCTTCAGAAAGCTGACTTCGAGCTTGACGTTGTTCCTCCCATCCACGAGCTCCTGCACAGCATACCTTCGGCCGTCGTGTTTGGTATAGGTATACGACGTCAGACCATCAGATTGCTCGCAGGTATGTCGGATTTCTAAATGCGACAGCGTAGTGTGGGATTAGCCACATTATCAAAATTGTTGAAAGACGCTACACAAACCTTGGTATCCTTTGTAATCGTTCAGGCCAAACCACATCAAACCTGTCATCAAGCTCCTCGGCAGGCGGGCTCTAACACCATGGTATAACTGCGGTCTATAAGTACCCCATAGGAGACTTTGCTAATCGGCCATGAACCGCACAAGGTTTGTTAACCCGTCATATGGCGAGTTAAGAGGTACTCACATTGGTTGCCGCCGAGATTGCTATTTGCTCGGGATCAAACCCATTTTGAGCTACTACACCGGTCCAGCTCGCCAATGTGAGCGCGCAGGTAAGAAGGGCGACTGCCCTTGCGATACTCAGTCCCATAGTCGATGGGAAGCACGACCAGAGGGTTGAGCGGTATATACTCGCGGCTGCGTCATAATACTCGGCCGCTGCTTCCACCTCCCTTTGCAGTTTGCTTCCGCATCAATCGGGCCACCGTGTTTCAGCTCGAAACCAACTGCGTGTTTGGCACGCTGAGCGCATTCAACAGCGCAACCATCGCTCCATCAGACATGCCCGGGGATCGCCGAGCACGCATTCCATCCCACATGTGTAACTCGCCGTATGGCTGCACCCTCGGCGCCCGTTCGCCCACCTGAAGAGGCGTACCAGCTGGCTGATTTCTCTCGGCTGCCACGACTAGCAATGCACGGCGACAATCAACACGCTTCCAACTCGTTTGAACGTGCTTCAAGGCAGAGAATGCCCGCAGAGGATTATGGAGAGGAGGATGTAGATGCGTTCGCTGCGGATAATGAAGAGCTTGTGCATGTGCCTCAAGGTAAGTATCGCAGGTTTCCGAGATTGTTTGCCCCTAATGACTTGGAGCCAATCTCAAAGATGACCGGATAAAGCACCCTCGCGTTCGCGTAGCAGCCTCGTTCTTCCTGTTCGGAGTCTTGAACAACATCCTATATGTGATCATTCTATCCGCCGCTCTCGACCTAGTTTCGCCATCTACACCCAAAGGTCTCGTCGCATTCTTCAACATCTTCCCGTCCTTGATTACCAAGCTTTTCTGGCCATATCTCGTGCATGGAGCCGTGCGTTATAAAAGGCGCATTCTCGTATGTACCGCTGCAAGCTGGATGGGTATGGTCGTCATCGCAGCTGGCTCCTCGACAGCAATACGCCTGCTGGGCATCGGCTTGGCTTCATTCTCTTCAGGATTTGGGGAGATGACGTTTCTTCAGCTGACGACAACGTTGCCTACCCCATCATTTTCACGAGACGCACTCGGAGCGTGGTCATCTGGAACGGGAGGAGCCGGCATTGGCGGAGCTGGACTATGGTGGATACTCCGTGGCCTCGGCGTGAAAAGGGGCATAGCTATTGCGAGCGTTCTTCCGTTTGCGTTCCCCTTGGTCTTCTTCTTCCTCCTCCCTGAATTTCATCGACTGGATGGCCACAGCGTTCTCGAAGACGACTGTACGCATGGTACAATAGCGCAACAGCCAATATTTGCAGCGGACGACGACGATGACCTTTCGATACACACCGAGTTTGACGGGCACGCACGAAAGGTGATATTGCCCTCGGCCGCTGTTTATGAAGTAGTGTTGTCTACCCAGGAAAAGATCGAGCTCGTGAAACCCTTGGTACTCAAGTTTATGTTGCCGTTGTTTCTGGTTTATGCGTTCGAGTATATCATCAATACGGTAAGCGCGCCACGCTATCTCATTCGCCTGATGTACAAAACTGATATCCGGTCATTCACCCTGTTCCGTAGGGAGTAGCACCTACGCTAGCCTTCCCTCCCCCACATAGCGGGCCATGGACGCACGTCTTCAAGTCCGTCCGAGATTATTACCCTTTCTGGTCCTTGACCTGTGAGCTGTTCTTCATTACTTCATTGATGCGGTCAGCTAAATTATCAAATGGACGTATAGACCAAACTTTTGTTTTCATATCTCGATCATCACTGTCTCTGGGCCTTCCACCCCTGCCGAAACGTCTTCTCTTCGTTCCCGCAATATGCCAAGGCGTCATCTTGACGTTGTTGTCCTTACAATCCTCGCATTACATCTTCTCCTCCGCTGACGCTCGCCCACATCCTCAATCTCCACATGTCGATTCAGCTTCTTGGTGGAGCTGGATAACTAACTGGAGCCACAGCACACCCATCGTAAATCACACTGGTTCCGACGAATGGAAGCATGTCACAGATCGCGCGATATCGGTAGTTTTCCTCCTCACATGCCTGGAAGGGTTGATGGGTGGAATCGGCTACTGCATGACCTTCTACCATGTTGCTCGCGAGGGAGAAGACGGGCACCTCCACAATTACAGCAGATTAGCGGATGGTCAAGCCGAGTCGACGCCAGAAAACTTGCATTCAGCCGAGAATAAAGCGAGGAGTAAAGCTCGAAAGGAATTCCGCATCGCAGCGGCTGGAGCAGCGGACTCACTCGGTAAGTGTTTCGACTAATACCGATTCTAGCTACGCTTACCCGTGAATTCGCAAACTTCACTCTCAAAACGTTAGGTATTGTTCTTGCTAGTCTTATTTCCATGCCGGTTGAAGTCTCTCTATGTAACGCTCAGGTGAAGGCAGGGAGTTCGATATGCAAACAATTGTAGAGCATTTTATTACAAACTGCATTTACCGGGTATCTTGCATGGCCATGTCCGGGTTACAACGGTGTCATACAAATGCGCATTAGTTTCCCTTGATATTTTCGATACAATCGAGCCTACTATTTCCCCTAACAAACACGACCAACATTACGGAATAATTTGTTGATCTCAGCGACGTTCACTAACGCTTTCGAGGAGAGGGTCTTCTTTTTTCTTGTTACCCATACCAATCATGCTTTTCAAGGCATTACTCGTGTTTGATCGGCTCAACCGGGGCTTCATGCTCATACTGACGCCACTCAAGCTTCTCTTCAGTACTCCACTGCTACCGGATGGCGTCCTAGGTTTCTCCTCCTTTTTCTTGCCGAGACCTAAACTTCCAAATGGCGAGCTAGAAGCTCCTTTGTTGCTGGGGGAGCTTGCTGGAAGTCGTGAGTCAGATGCTGCTTGCGGATGAGACAGTCCAGGTACGACAGCTGAAGGCAAAGATTGCGGCATCATACTACCGTTTGAAGACTCGTACGAAGCAAAACTGCCAGAAAGATTGACAGACACCGCCGTCGGGCCGGAGGTGGACGTTTCTTGGGTGTGTGACCGAGGTCGAACGCCGGGTTGCTGACCATTGCCGTTGGTGTGATTCCCGTTCTCGCCTTTGCTGACTGACAAACCCAATCCTGTCCCTGAAGTGAACGTCGGGTTCGTCTGTCTGGCTTCCAAAGTGGTCGATCGGTTGTAGCCTGGAATAGAACTCTGTCGGCTGGAAATCGCCGAAGATTCTGTTCTGGATGTCGACTGCCTGGATGTCGAAGTAGAATCGTATGTTGCCATACTGTTGTCCTTTTCACTATCTCGACCAGTGCCTTGCCTAGACAACCAATTAACAGGTTTACTGCCTTTACTGGCTGACGAGATGCTACTCTCCCTTGCCGGGGTAAAGCCACCTAATGAATCTTGTAGTGGGCTGGAGGAACGCTTCCGATCTTGTCCAATTCGGATCGCTCCAGGTGCAAGAGCAGAAGCACTTGAACTCGTTCGAGGCCGCCCGTTACGGTCGTTGTCGATCGCAGGGGACTGCATAGGTGGCGTCAAAGGCTCTGGAGTTTCAACACGGTAATCACCGGCACGATAGTCTGCCAACGCGGCATGGACTCGAGCCTGGGGCGACAAAACGGTTTCCATCGGATCCATATCGAGAATGGGCCCCATCTGAGAAAATGTAGGGGACATTGGGTCGACTTCTATTGACATCGGTGATGCCGGCGCGGCGATTTCGCCCGGCACTGGTTCTTCCATGGTAGCCGGGACCTTATCAGGCGATGGTGGCGGCAGACCCAAGCTGACCACATCAATGTCGGCTGCTTGGTAGAAAAGAACATATCCCGCCCCGGCTTGATATTCTCCGAAATATCGGACAAGATCGGATTCCTGGATGGGCTCAATATTCTCGTCGTCACAGAGCATCCATTGCCCTTTAGCCTTTACAGCTGCAACGTAATGTCCCTGATTCGTTCCCCTAGAATCACAAAGCTTTTCAATGGGAAGTTTCGGATAGGAATCACAGTGTCAACGACTCACCCTCCAATATGAACCAAAACGGCGATCAACTCATACAATCTGTCCGGCGTTTCGGAATCCTCGCTCATATTGAATATTTTCAATTGGGAGCCGAAGTTGATACGGTAAGATAGCTTTCGCATGAAAACGCCGCTATCGTTCCAGATGTATTTGAAGCGTTTCAAATGCAACGCCAGGATATTCGGTGCTCTTTTTATTTTGACGCTAAATGTGAAATTGAAACATGCTGAGCAACGCATACTTCGGACGGCCAATTTCAATGATCTTACCTCCGTTCAGCTTCCTGCAAGCCACAGCAGGTCTCACAAGAAAATTTGTTCTTGCCATTCAGCATCTCACTTGCGGAGAATTGCCTCAAGCAAGAGCTGATAGAGGAGTTTTGCTCGATATCTAGCGACAGATCAAGGAAAGCCTCATCTCGCGAGGTGATCTATATTCAAGGTCAATGGCCAAGATTCTGTGCATCTTCTTGAGATTACTCGATTGGCACTTACAGTTTCGCAGGTCAAGCACTTGATCTCGTTCGTCATCGTGCCTTCGAAAAGCGAATGGACAAATGTCTTCCCCTTCGATGTCTTTTTCTTAAAACCTCCGTCCAGAGCGAATTTGCCCGCTACACGATAGAGCGTTAAAGGTAAGTTGGCTAGACGAATGGTGTCCCGGTCACATAGTCTTAAACGATACTTACCTAACTCGGGATCCTTTATCATCCGTGACTCCAGCTGCTCCACATCGGCGGAAACTTGATTGAGACACCACATCAAGAACTCGTGTGCATCCTGGTGCTGAGCACCCCTGAACATCTCATTCTCTCGTTTGGTAGTTTTCACCAATTCTTCAGGTCTAGCTACTCCTTTCCCCAATGTTCCGGCACCGTGAGGACCACCACCACGCACGGTTTGCTGATTCGGCTTGTGCGGGTTAATCAACGTGGATCCACCGGAGGTGCCTGTTCCGGGCGGAGGAGCGGTCTCGGCTTTTGGAGGCGGCGGGGGATGTGAATCGGATGTGGATATATACTGGAACAGAGATTGGACGGTCGATAAAAACGACGGCACCGGAGCGTTTGGATCGGTAGATACAGCCAATGGTTGGGCGGTTGGCTCGGTTTTTGGTTGAAGGGTTTTATGGGAACCTTTGGCCGCAATCGGACTCGTAGGCGGCGAACCAAAGAAAGAAGTGCGTTCGTTCAACGTTCCCATGTTCGTTTGTAATTTTGGCATGGAACCGGGTCCCGGAGTACCTGGAGGAGCACTGGTACTCATCGACCGTGTACGCATTGCCATGCTCCATCTGTTTTTGTTGCTCGGAGTCGACTGCGAGCCATTGTCCTTCAAGTCGGAATCCTTTGCGGGGCCAGGTGTTCCGGAACCAGCCTGTTCTGAGGCATTCTCGGCTTCCGCTAGCTCCTGAGCATGCTTGCGGTTGAGCTCAATCAATTCAGTAGGCGAAGGTCCGATTGGAATCGTTGGTAAGGTAACGTTGGGGTAAGCCTCTAGGAATTGACGGAAAGGTTCGCAATGGTAGAGAACTTGAAGGACCGAATTGGCGTAACACGTATTGCCAAACTGATGGTAAAGAACGGATAGGAACGGATTAGGATACGTGCGCAACCGCTAGCCATCAATACGACGACAATTACAACGCATGTAAGTATGCACGCAGACTCACGTTCTCGAATCCAAAATATTTCTCCTCGCCCCTACCATCCAACAGCTCCTCTTCATCGTCGTCCTCTTCTTCTTTGTTTGGCGAAACATCTGGGACGCCTTGCTTCTGAGCCGATGTACCTGGCTTGATATGTGGTGTGATGGCTGATTGCGGACCCGGGGAAGTTCCTGAGACCGGCGTAGGGTTGGATGAGCCCGAAGACTTGAAGCCCCATATCCGACGCGACGACATGAGACGAAGTGAGTGCTGCGAATGATGTTGGGTGTCACAGAACACGGGGTGCTCTGCAATGCAGTGCTTAGGGATATGATCCAACAAGGAGATCCAGCTTGGATGCAGATGACGGTCGAGAGAGTCTAGGAAATCGCAGTTGGGTCGATTGGGCCGGGGTCGCCGGAAAAAGGCCGCGCTGCTTCTTCTGCTCCGGTTGCACGCACGCGTTGCCTCCGCCTTGCGTTCGTATGGTCCTCTTTGGTTTGTAAATAAGGCCGCCCAGTACTCGCAGCTGCTCGTTGTATTCGTTAACACTGAGGGTTACTCAGATCTGTACAATACAGGAGGTTTCGATAGCGTCGGGATCTGCAAATTAGGCCTTGAGCTAGGTCCTGTCGCTTGAACGCGGTCCGAAACTACGTCACGACGCTAGTGCTTTCCCCACAAATCAACTCCGAGGATCAAGCGGTGCAGGCGCTGAGCTGCGGCACGCTTTCGGCACACGTCCAGAACAAATCCGAGGTATTAGGGAATACGGAAACATGCTGCATGTGACCTGATAAACTAAGGGTGACATGGCATCTATGAAGACTTGTTTGCCATGACAGTCTTTAACTCTGAGCATTGACAAATACCACGCCCTATAACATTCATTCGACACCGCGAAACCTGCCACACCGTGGTAATGCCCTTCTTTGATGGTGTACCGTGCATTTGGCCCATTGCATCCCACATTTCAACTACTGTTGTGCGGATCTCGTCAATGCCTCTGCCTGCAGCCTTTCTTCCTCCGTAGGCGGATGATCGAACACGACAGGTCCAGCAGGGGGACCTTGAGTTGTCGGCACAATCGGTACTTCCTCTATTGATATGCTTTGGAAAGCATATTCATAGATAAAAGTGCTCGTCGACCGAGTATCGTTTACCGGACTGGACTCGGCGTGTTTTCCTTCAGGACGAGCAGTGCCATCCATTGACAAATCTCGCATTGACGAATGCAACTGGTAGTGGTCGACCACTCGCTCATCCGACGCCGGTACTGCGCTGCTCGCTGCCACCTCGAAAGCTGTACCATTGACAGTCTCCTGAGAATCGGACCTTTGATCTGCGTCAATAGTCGTCGTCGACCTTTGATCGAGTGTAGAATCTGCCGACGTCGAGTCGGCGCCATCTTCGAATGCAGCTCTGGCTCCATTCCCCAGGGGAGGAATACACGGATTGCCGTGCTTGTCCAATCGACCACCATCAGGAGCCTAAAACGTCATTGAGGTCAGAAAGGGCCAAAGGGGAAGTCGAATGGAAAAAGCATACCAGATGGCAGTACCTGCAAAGAACATAGGTCTATCAGAACTTTTCAAAAATGCCGCAGCTGGATGGACAACTTACTCGACTAGAGTTTTCCAATATATATCGTGATCGAACACAAAGTTGTTCTCCCCTCCAAACTATGCAAAGTAGATTATTCAGATGCCATTAAAGCGCAACAAGCTCACTGCGAGAGCTCACCTCGGCGTCAAGTTGGGAAACCGGGACCAATTCTGGCAATTTCGGATTGAATCTCATCTGCATGTTAGGTCAATAACATGAGCAATCATGTATATATCTCCGGGTAACAGAAACGTACTGACCTTATCCTTGGTTACTGGATCGAGGAAAGGTGTGATGGCTGTAAAGAATGCATTCACCCACCACCTATGTAGGGGATGCATTGTCCGTTCACCTTGCTATATGTAGCCCGTGTACGAAAAAAATCACATACGGCATATTAACGACGATAGCACGACCCATTCGTTCAACATAATGGTTCTGCAAGATGTTCAGAACCTGTCTGGCAGTCGTTATCGATGGATTGCTTTGCGAAGTCGCTGAGGCATAATCGACGATGATGACCACGGTTTCGACGTTGGGAGGCATAAAGTCAATGGCGCGTTCACTGAGGAAGAGCAGGCGAATCAACATTGCTGATCTTTGCGCTGCTCCCCATGCTACCGCTTACAGATGGAATATCAAATGTCGGATCTGACGAGGTGACGTCTTCTGATTTTCTCGTCCCGGACGCATGTACAGTATAGGCCTGCCATCCACATCGAAACCATTGAGGATGCTGAGAGAAAGCAAGTATCGAGATCAGCTTTCATTCCATAACCTACGATGTACTGATTAAACGCAAACAAACGGCAGACTCACATTTTGCCTGTTTCTGCTTCAGGACTGACATCCGATTCGTGAATCAGCTCCGGCTTGTAATCTCTTCTCCATTCCAGGGTACCCTTTATCCTCTCCTTTGCGTTATCTAGCTTCCATTTCGACGCTCGCATGTACCGGGGGGCGCAACCAGGGTCCGACAAGAACCGCTTTTCCCACGGATGATAAGGATCGGATTCAGGCAAAAGGAGCGAGAACGCATACTATGCAACACATGCACGATGAGTTGAGGGTGCAGAACCATTGCGCCAACGAAACACACACACCTTCCGAAGCTCTTCAATCTGTAACAGACAGGGTAGCAGAGAATCAGAAACGTCTGTAAGATAATAGCCCGATCGCACGGCTTACCTGAGCCTGCTGTTCAGAAGTATAGGTAGGTCGGGTTTTCGGCACACATCCAGGAGGAGGCGAGGTAAAGATCTCGCTGTTCGGGGGCTGGGGCTTGAGAGAGACGGAAGAGGACCGCCTTGAGGACGAGGCGGAACGGGACTTGAAGAATGCCATGGTTTTGGCTGTGGTGATTATGGGCAGGGGGTTGACTGCGCGGGCAGTACGAGGACGAACGACCAGTTACTTATCAGAAGGCCAGAATATGATATCGTGGCTAGCCAAGAGGGACTGCTAACACCCACCATATCCACTGCTCCACTTGAGTCCCGAGAAAACGGGTACCGATGACCACCTGTGTTCCGCATGAATCATCGGCCCATGACTCATCACCAGGTGGAGGCCGAGCCCGAGGAAGTTAGCTTCTTAGGACGGAGCTCGTAGGACGAAGTCCGTGTTGGTGTTTGTGGAAACTTCCTGTAGGCGGCTCAGCCTATGGCTATCTGCACCTGTGCTCCTAAATAAGGCTCAGGCTTATAGAAGGGTCTTTAGGCCCGATACACCTGTTTAGTCAAGCATCATGAAGTCCTAAGCTGAACCCTATCGCTGCTACTGTTGACTGCTTCTTTGATGTACTGGGTGAAGGGGTGAAGATATGCCCCAATCGAACTGTAAACCTGAGGCTAAAAGCCCACGAGGCGGCCGCCGAGAATGCATGACAGAATATGATGACCGATGTCCGGGCTCAGCGAAATCAGCTTACCAGCTGGCTTACCCCGCTGCCAAGTGTGAAGAGCCAGCACGTGTATACAAACCAATATAGCAAACTGGCTTCACAGGAATGAAAGAAAGGGAAAACAATCATCACTATCTCTGTATACCGGAACTAACGAGGAGTCCTGCCTTCTTTGAAGGAGATGGATGGAAAGAGTATTGTACTGTATTGTGGACCTGGATTCCGATTGAGCGTTGAGCAATATGAACATTGGATACCGAATCAAACCTGACGATAAACCCTAACCCTAATTCGACAGAAAAACAACAAAAAAACGAAAACCCACTGCGAGGATCGAACTCGCGGCCTCGACATCGCAATTCATCAATCAAGAATGATAGAAGTGTCACGCGCTACCACTGCGCTAAGCGGGCTATTTGCGAAACCCTGTGTGTTACTCTTTTTATAACCGGAGAAAACAAGCTCGCCTTTCTGTCTGTTCGAAGTTATGGGTTTCCCTCGTGTATTCATCGGGACCCCGTAAGCTACTCAAGAATTGATAGAATCAAATAGCCTTGATAGACAGGGGAGTGGGCGAGGTCAGTCCTAGCAGTGCTGTTTTACGCATTATCGCTTCTTGTCTTTTGAGTGTTTTGCTGGCTGTTGCGGTCCGCTTGCGCGTAGGAGTCAAGCGATGGAAATTCTAGCTCAGGGGACTTTGTTCTGTCCGAGGGTCCATTGCGACTCCCCCAGGACCCTCCGTTCACTGGGCGGGCAAAATTGGCCTGATGCGACGTTACGACGTCACGGCCGTCGACATTCGACAACGATGATAACTAGGAGTGCTACTAGGATGATCGGCAAGGAGCGTGTCCAACTCTGGTCCGACAATAGCTGCTTCTGGGCGCGTCCTCGGTGGAAAAGGCTTTGGCTCATCTCGTTCTCCTTTGCCTGTATCCTATAACATTGTCAACAAAGATACCGGACAGAGGCCTTGAAGGTGTATCAAAAACTGCTTGCTTCCTGATACCAAGCAATTAATCAAGAGCAGATACTCTGTACACCGAATAGTCGTCATCACCATGTCTGCTCTTCCACCCGGCGTCCTTCCGCAGCCATCTTCTGTGCAGCACTTGCAACAACAGCAGATGAGTCAGGCTTCACCACAAGTTTTGGCAGGAAAACGGAAGCTGGACTCGGAGCAGGTGGAAGTCAAGTAAGTGATTTGGAAACATGCTGTCAGCGGCGTGTGCTCATCTGATCCTTCTACCTCCGTTCCATCAGGAAACAACGGCCACCAATGCCACCTCCGCATCTTCTCGCTTCACTGGTACCTGAGTCGGCAATGTTCGAAGATTTGTTGAAGATGGAGCAAAAGCTCGACTGGACTATACTGCGGAAAAAGGCAGAGGTGAATGATGCCATTGGAAAACCAATACGGGTGAGTGAAAGAGCGAGTTGACTTTGAGCGATGCAATGTTTGTCTTACCGTCGGCGCAAATAGATAAAGCGAACGTTACGGGTATACCTGTCCAACACAGCGTACAATCAGGAATGGCAGAAGGAAGAGGATATTACGGCTGGGAAAGAACCGATGAGCGTGAATGTCGAGACAGGTGATGGGATTCCTGGCTGGGACCTGAAAATCGAGGGAAGGTTGCTAGATGTGAGCAATTGTGTCGCTTCTACCTTTCGATTCCCTTGGGTCACTGACCGCAACCCACAACCAGACGGGGAACTTGCGAATAGACAAAACGGCGAAGAGAAAGTTCTCGCAGTGCATCAAACATATGGTCGTGGAGTTTGGAAATCGCGATCTAGCTACCTATCCAGAGGGCAACATTGTGGAGGTAAGCCGCTTGGCTGTTAAGCGCTGATCTCCCCTTGAAACTGACTGATACCTCCGCATCTCTCCTAGTGGCATCCTCGCACCACGCCATCAACAGCGCCTGTTGACGGATTCGAAATCAAGCGCAGGGGAGATCAACCCGTCGATTGTCGTATCATCATACATTTGGACCAATATCCTGAAAAGTTCAAGGTTCTGCCGCCATTGTGCGATCTGATTGGTATCAAAGAGGAGTCGAGGTCCGCTGTGTTGAGCGCGATGTGGAAATATATCAAAACTGTCGGTGCACAAGACAAGGACGACGTGACGAAGCTGCTGCCCGTGGGTGGGCTGCAGAAGGTACGTCTCCTGTCTGGCTCTCATATACTACATTTGCTGACTGATCCTTATACCCTTCTGTGTTGTTCTTATCTTTAGCTTATGGATCCAAAGGACAAGGATTTGCCGTTCCATATGCTACCAGAAGTAGTTAATCGATATTTAACGGCACCTGCACCAGTGGTTCTTAATTACACAATCAAGTACGTTGGACACGATCTAATATTCTGGCTTTTGCTCACTTTCACTGCTACCACTGCTACCATGTCCGACTACAGCGTGGATCAAGAAAGGAACGTCCATCCGAAAGTGTTTGATATTCCTATCGAGATTGAGGATCCCCTCAAGACCAAGGCGCATGCCATTCTTTCGAGTCTTGAGGGTCCTCCGATGAGAGATATCATCGCTGCCGAAGATGAGGTGGGTCCTTCGCATGAAACGGTGCATGCTTCATCTCACAGCTTCGGGTACTACAGGTCGCAACTTTGGCCTACCTGATTAGAACAAGCAGAGAAAAGAGAGATTTCTTACTTGCATTCTCGTAAGCAACGACTCGGGCGTTTTGATCACCGCACACAAACCCTTACAACTATCACCTGTCTCCCAACTCCACAGGAAAGATCCCGCAAACTTCATCAATCGCTGGCTGGCTAGTCAAGCTCGAGACCTTGATCTCATCCTGGGTCGGCAAGTTGGCGTGTCTGGAGAAAATGGGGGAAATATACGGGAAGAGGATTTACGACGAACGGATCTCTTCAAAATGCCCTGGGTAAGACCTGTGCCTTGTTCCTTGTCAACTCCTTGTTCTTACCTACATGTCTAATCGACGCTTCCAAAGGTTGAGGAAGCTGTGACCATACATGAGGGCCGAAGGCAGGCGGAATATGCGGAAAAGGTTAAGCAGATTCAAGCAGAACAGCAGGCGTTGGCTGCACGATCCGGACAACAGGGACGGGTTGCCAGATGAGCCAGGTGACTGCCTGTGCTACGGTCATTCGGACAAATACGTATAGTTGTACTTTAGGGCATTGGCATCTATAATGCCATCAGATATGCGCAGTCTATGAATTGCCGCGGGATGTGCGTTCGGGTTTTGCTAACTGTTTGGCTGTGACGAAGGCATGCGTAAGATCCGCGAGCTCGTCGTTCGAATTTTCGACACAAAGGTACGCCAAGACAAGGTAAGCGATAGGAGCCCCGGGCATTTCGACTCCGGGCGGTGCTACAACGGGAAGATTAGGTATCATTCCCCCTTATTGCATACTAGGGTATCTATAGCGATTTATCCAGTCAAATCCTTTCGCGCTCGTATGATATACGACGATGATGTGCCCAATCGCAATGGCGAATTCGGACTTGTCCGTAGGAACCGAGGCGTTTGCAAGTGAGACATTGCGATATCACGACAGAGCACGAATATCATCTGAACTAAACAATCCATCATCCCACCTGCCCAAGTTTCTTGCACAGAATTCACAGCTGTAAAGCTTATATTCTTCACTCTTTCCTCGCTACGGCTTACTGATATTGGTTATTGAAACATAAGTGCAACCGCTCCTGGAGCTGATTGGAGGATAGTAGCTGAAACTCCGGCAAACTGTTTCGCAAATGTCGTCCAACCTACGTTGGCACAGGCAGCTGAAGAGTTCCGCTGATCGGTACTCTTATTAGACAGACTGGTAATTATCCGATCTCATCGATATATAACGCATCGATCATAAGCATTTACTGGGGAATACGGGAAGTGTTTACTCATACCAAGCACACTTCTCACGTACAGTCTATCTATTCTCGACGTCTACAATGCCCATCGCTCTCCCCAAAGAACTCACAGCCGGACAAACAGAACCGGTACCCGAACTGCTTCAGCCATACGAGAACTTTCCGAAAAAGATCACCGGACCTACCGTATGGCAGGCGGAGGATTTCAGATCCAGGCCGGACCTGTGGCAGCGTCAGTGGACTCCCGAATTGATCCAGCAGTTAGAAGAGGCGTTTGACAAGTTCGAAGCGAGTGGCAAGACCCTGCCTGAGATTAACAAGGTAAGCCGTTGTCTAATATCAAGGTCGAGTCTGGCGTCTCATTCCCTACTTCTTTTTCATGCCTGAAGAGCACATTCCCCCTTCCGACCGAGGTTGTCGAGTTCTTGTCGTCCATTCGACAGGAAGTCGTTAACGGGCAGGGTTTTATTCTCATCGAAGGCCTGCCCGTCGCCGACTGGCCGGTTTTCAAGTCTGCTGCCATCTACCTGGCAATCGGCACCATCTTTGGTAACACTCTTTCGCAGAACGGAAAAGGCCATGTGTTGGGTCATGTAAAGGTGGGAATTTCTTGTCTTTATATAGGAATGGTATCGATAGCTGATGAGGACCGGTCCGTTCCACCTTCTAGGATCTAGGAAACGATCCCACCCAGATTCATAAAGTCCGAATTTACTCGTATGTACCCAGTTCATTACGAGAACCGTCGCGCTTTAGGTACTGATTGATGACTGTGAGCTAGAACCTCTGCTCGACAATACTTCCACTGCGACGCCGCCGACATAGTCGGGCTCCTCTGCTTGCACAAAGCTTTGGAGGGGGGCGAAAGCGACGTGGTTTCTTCGCACAATCTCTGGAACACGTTGCAAGCTGAGCGCCCGGATGTCGCAGAGTTGTTGGCAAAGCCGAACTGGTACTTTGATCGTAAGGGCGAAGTCTCCGAGGGTCAGAAACCTTGGGTCCAAAGAGCAGTGAGTAAACGGTGAAGATAGTGACGAGGAATATATAGTAAAGATGTTCCGTATTCGACAGGTATTCTACTACCACGATGGACGGTCAGTCTAGGTACACACTTCAGACCAGCCTCGGGAATACTGAACGTTTTGCTTGTTCATCTTTGTAGAGTGATATCCCATTTCGACCCGTACTTTGTCAAGTCCAGTAGGTTTCTCTTTTTCTCGAGATGTCGCTGTCAATCGCTGACTGTCGAATCACACGTTGTCCCGATCCATAGTTGGCCGACATGTCGAGGCTGGTCTGATTCCCGGACATTCCAAGGAACAGCTGGAGGCCATTGAAGTACTCGAGCAAACTGCACAAAGATTGTCGCTACACATGGTGCTGAAGGTCGGAGATATCCAATTCGTAGCAGACAGTGGGTCATCATGTGTGCTGAATTCGCTGTCCCCAATCCGCAACACTGACACTCGTCCCAACTTTCGCAGCTCATGTCCTGCATGCGCGAACCGCGTACCGAGACCATCTTCCCCCTGCGCCACGACGACACCTTCTTCGACTATGGCTGGCGACTCCTGAGAGTCAGGGTGGATGGAAGCGTCCATTCCCTGATAGCGCCAACGAGAAGCGAGGCGGTATTCAGGTGAACGACCAGGAAGAGACTTGTCCTTTGGATGCGGAGTAAGCGATACGACTGAGATGTACAACGTTTGATAATAGACAAGGTTGTATGTGTGTGGCACGAGATGCGAATCACGTAGAACGATGTACAGGAAATGGATGGTTCACAGTGCGACATAGCGATTGTATAACATAGAATACAAAAGATTACTAACAGGGAAGGCAGCCCAAAGCAAACTAAATTAGATCCCAGACAGTCCATCGGTACTTTCTGACTCTCCAGTTATGGTGTTGGCTGAATGTGTGTGACTTTTTATGGTGATTCCAACATGGACCATGCAATATTGCAGGAGAAGAAACCACCTCAAACAAGCACGTCCTCACTCTTTCTCCTCTTGCTCAACCAGTTGCTCGCGAAGTCGTATGACAACTCGAGGAACCCGCGATAACATTGCTGCCTCACGTCAGCAAAGCAAGACCTGCCATGAGTAGTTGTTGACAGGTCGCTGCGATGCTACGGTCGAAAGAAGAGGAGATTACGAATGAGAAACGAACGAGGGGTTCGAGAAGAGTGCTTGCATCGTCGATGTTTATATATTGTTG
The DNA here is from genome assembly GCA_030039265.1 of Naganishia cerealis. NCBI lineage: Eukaryota > Fungi > Basidiomycota > Tremellomycetes > Filobasidiales > Filobasidiaceae > Naganishia > Naganishia cerealis. Next base: position 116,564 of record JASBWR010000076.1, read on the forward strand.
TGCCGCGCTCAGTCGAAGTTTTTGCTTTCACCACGGCGCCCGGAGCTTCCCGGCGGCCGGGACTCGGGGCCTCGACCGTTGAGTGATCGAGACTGGCGAGGTTGAGATGGCAGAGAGATTATCAGGGACGTCAACTATGCACACAGCTCAGACTGCTGTTCGGCATGCAATACAAGTGCCTTGTTGCCTCTTGATCATCACCTTGCAACGTCTCCGGATCGACAACAACTCTCTGGAGGCCCCTACGCGTCTTTCTTGAATTGTGATAACGATTTCATTCCGAGGTAAAACCGAATTATTAGACTCTCGAAAAGGAGATACTCAAATCACCCTGCTATCTCTGCAACTCGAGTACATACCACTATGGAGGCCGATAACGTCAGCCATAGCCGTAAACCCTCGGTTCAGCCGCAATCTCGGATACCAATCCAACTGGACCCGCGACTGGCACCAGAACACACTCCAAGGCAGGAACACGCGCCCGTCGATTCTGCAATAGGGTTTAACCTCGATCTTTCCACCGAGAACGATAGGATTGCGTTGACCCGGTATACAAATCAGACAATAACATCGCTAGCAGCTTACCGCGATGCGCTTATTGACGAAAATGCGAGACTAAATGCCATGCTTATCGATGCCCGTGCGGGGCTGATTGTGCTGTCCAATTCCGCCGCCGAAGCGGAACCCGAACTCAACGGCAACGAGCACAATGAAGGAGCCGAGTCTGCACTAAGTGCAAGGCGGAAAGCGAAACGAACAATGATGGACGTCGTAAAGGAGAGCATGCTTGACGAAATCTCCCAGCTACGGAATAGAGCGGCGCGACTTTTATTGGAAGAAGAACAGGTGACAACTGGTTCAGGGTCTGTAAACGGTGAACCTAGTACCCACGGGGAAACATCTGAAACGCCTTCGAAAGCAGTAACTTCCGCGCTCGAAGCGACAAGTGCAATATATTATGCTACGCTCAACAAGCTCCAAGACGATCTCGTTAACTCTAGGAAACGAAGGGACGATGCCAAGATTTCCCTTGTCGCCATTTGTCGACAACCGGGGCCTTCGAGTAAAGTCAATCGCGGTGTACAGAGGAAGGTGTGGCCCGAGCACCATGGCGTTAACGCAATGAATGGCCGAGCGATGTCTGCAAGTGATCCACTCAAGCCCGAGCAATTGCAGCATGTCGACGACAGAGAGGATCCGAATTATTCAATGATACTCAATGTCGACGAAGCAATACTAGACCTCCTCACGGATCAAGAAGAAATTGTTTGGATGCGGGAAAGAAGGGAGCGCGAGATGGAAAAGGCTCTGAGGGATATGAAGTGCTATGTCGAGGCTATGATTCGAGAGTGGCGTGAGGTACGTTGGCATCAGACCGCAGCATTTTCTCATTATTCACAATACCACTGGCACCACAGGTTGGAAGTCTACCACCACCAGGAAAATACCAAACTCTTTCGTACCCGGAGCTCAACCTTCCATACATCCCAACACAAATATTCCCCAAGCGGAAGGGCCGACCGCCTCGAGCGTCCGTCAAGGTCCAGCAGATACCGGAAAGTCTGCAGCATCTCGTGGCGAGGAGTCGGACAAGTCGGATAACCGACAAGGCACGTGATCACGAGAGATTCCGAAGACATGTTCCAGCCATACCTTATACGGTGCCGGACGACACGGCTTCTAAACGTGGGCTTAGGCGCAAAGGCAAAGGCAGAGAGATGGATTTGGACGAGCTGCAAGAGGACGCGGCAACCAAGCGCAGGCGACTTATACTCGGGGATCACGCTTCCGAGTATGAAGCCGAGGGTCACGACGCTATGGCAGGTACTACGAGACATGATTCCCTGGATGCTTCGAATGCAGAGTCGTTACAGCCCAGCGCTACAGCGTCCAATCGACAGGAGGCACAACTATCTGCGGAGCATTTATATGGCGTATCCGCTAGCGCAATCAGCGACGCAATGGAGGCTTATACGCAACAACCTATGCCGGATGAAAATTCTGTCTTTGGTCCGAGTGGTATGCCAGGACAGTCGTTTGATCCGGCAGACGTGTCGTTCGATACCCAAATTCCTTATCAAGTACAAATGGTTCAGCGGCGCGCTCTGGGCTATCCCGCAGATGTCAACGTGCCTGACACGCTGGTCAACGGTGGGAATGTATTCGACAATTCTGATGACGTTCAGCTCGGGGGCGATATTGTGCATCAGTCGCCACACGCACACGAGCAAGATGGACAGTACGTTCCGTCGAATTCGTTCCGAGCGTATGATCAGGCAGCGCAGGATTCGGTGGAGGGCATGATCCAGCAGCATATCCGCGATGCGCAAGCTTCGGCAGAGGATGCCGACAACACCCTTATGCAAATGCAGCATGTGGATAATGGCAACCTTGAGGTGTCGGACGCTCAACAGGCACTGGACACTTATCGGTTTGAAGAGGCGTTGATGGACCATGACATCAACGCACAGGAGGACCAACAAGCCAACTCGGTCCTCGCGACGAGTGTCAATGCAGATTCCGCTGACGCGACTGCGCTAGCGGCCCAGCGGCTCATGAACAGTCTGGTACCGCACGCTACGGCGGATTTCGATCCTTCATGCCAGAACTGTGGACGCCGCGATACGAGTGTATGGCGGAAACTGACGGTCAATGGCGTAGATTACAAAGTGTGCAATGGTAAGCCTTTTGCGCATTTCCCTTTGAGAGCCTGGATTTGACGAGGTCGGTTCTCGCTCTCCCAGCATGCGGCCTACATTATCAAAAGAACGGAGTGATGCGCCCTCGGTCCTTGTGGGGTGACATTGCCGCTCAACCACGAAAACGACGATCGCAACGTCCTTTCGGGTCGACGACTGCACCATCGGCTGCAGAACAGCATCAGCACGATATGATGATTGATGAAGCGCTGTATGAGGATCCGCCAGAGGACGATGGGCAAGGCGGCGGCGGCGGCGCGTATGATGATACTTCATATGACGTGCATTATGCGGACGGGCAGTATGGGATGGAAGAAGCGGAGGAGGGTAGTATTGCCACGGGGGATTTGCCGCATTATGGGTTGGGTCTGCAGTAGTTGATGGTATTAGGGCGCGGTAAGATCCCCGTATGGTTGTAAGTGGCGACTTTGGATGTGATTGAAAAAACGGTAATGGTTCGAGCATGTATAATAAAATGGATGGGTTTACAAATTCTTTTCTTTTCCTTTCTTTGTACTTGTTTACTTGATGACGCTACATTGATAAGTGGAGAGACTTTCTTTGTGGGAGTGTACTACATTTCTTAAAAGGGATACAGTGCGATGCACGTTGATTTACGTGGACATTTGTGTAGAGGGAATGAAGACGGGCGTAGGCGACGATTAGGCGGACGCAGCCCATTCGACCAACCAGCTAAAGAGAAACAAGGCCAGAAACGATCAGCCCCGACCAGAACACGGATCATCAGAGGAAAAAAAACACCGCGCCGGCGGGCCGGGGGCGGGACACTCACTCCTCCCAGTCCTCCCACTGGGACTCGACCAGCTCCCCGGTCACCTTGTGGTGGTGCTTGTGAGGCGGCTTGAGCACGTCAGGAAGAACATGGAAGACGCCATTCAGAGAAGGGACGTCGATCGTGGATGCCTCCACGTCGTTCACGGTCAACTTTGTCTTGATCGCGCCTGGATCGCACACAGATAGGGGGGGGGAGAGTTAGTGTCCGGGTGGTAGAAGGCGTTTGCGAGTGGGGGGACGTACCAGGGATGGGAACGACGCGGGACTTGTCAACGACGATGTGTAGTTCCGTCTTGTTGAACAATGTAGGCAAGTGGAGATCGACGTGGTAGGACGGATCATTGTCCATCATCTGCCTGACCTCGTCGACGATCCACCCACGCTTCTCCTTGTGGTGGCGGACCCTGTGCAAGTGTTCGCTGAAGAGGACAGAGGAAGGCAAGATGTGGTACTGCAGCAACGCTCGTAGGCAGGGCGTGCCAAATGGTGAGAAAAGGAACATGACCAGTCTTTCGGGGAGTTTACCAAACGCTTCGTTCGTGGGTACGAAAGCCGTCACGGCAGGCGCCCCGACAAATACTGGATGTTTAGCCTTTTCCGATTCCGATTTCGAGTATTCCCACAAGATAGCTCCCTCCCCGCCTACTTTCTGGATGGCGCTCGTAAACGTTGAGAATTTGGTCGGGAAGAGGAACGCCTCATCGAGCACGGACGGAGGTGGGAGTAGGGGTTTCGCGATCGAGTGAAGGTAGCCGTTTTTAGCCTTGATGTCGCTCTTGGTCACGGTCGAGTAAAAGTTGAGCTTGAGCGCTGCGTAGCGCGGCGGGGTGAGGAGAGGTCAGGATGTACGTGCGAGAAGGGAGGGAGGAGCGAACGGTGCAAGGGCTTACAAGGCGGTACGACTTGCTTCTCAACACGAAGTCGAAGTGGCTCGCCGTCATTTGCGCCAAACTTGGGGATCAATGCGGTACTAGGAGCGTAAGGGATAGTGTAGTGAGCAACGTGCGCGCGCGGACTAGGAGCGGGGAGAACGTACGCTACCGAGTTGTTGGACGCCAGTTCGGTCGCGGAGAGGGCTTCGGGCAAACCGTGGTATTTCAATACCTGTCCGACGATAAACTTGAAGATCTCCTTGCGTCGGCGTTTCTTCTCGTCATCGTCGTCGTCATCATGGTGGCCATCGAACGTCTTCTCGTGGTGCTGGTACAGACCGGCGATGGACGGATTCTGGACCAGCTTGGCGAGTGAGGCGTCCTCGTCCTCGTCCTCGTCGTCGTGGTGTCGGTGGTGAGGGTCAGGAATCCCGTCGTTCTCGGGTGCGAAAAAGGTGATGGATCCATCACGGTCATCGAGTACCTCTTTCGCCTTTGGGATAAAGCTGATCAATTTGGTGACTTTGGAATACTTGTCGTGGTCCTTGTTCAACAGCTGCCAGATCGTGAGCTCGGAGTCGTCCGTGACCGCGTCGCCGCCGCCGCCGGACGAGAGCCACTCGGCCGCCGTGGCGTAGGCGTAGGACGCCGGGTTACGGATCGCCTGCCATTCGGCGAGCGTGAGTTCGGGGATCTCGGGCGTGCCGCGGGGGAACGCGTGGGCCGCCAGCGGGGCGAGAAGGAGCGGGGCGAGCGAGTGCAGTTTCATCGTGGCGCGTGAGGGGTCCTTTGGGCAGCCTGGCAGGCGTTTCAGCCGGCCCCTATATACTCGGCACAGGCCGCGTATGCTCACGTCGGCTGACAGATCCGGGGATCGACGGGTGGGCACCGCAGCTCGGCGAGGGCGCCGCTAGGCGTCCTATTATCGCCGTATATTGCACTTTATCCGACGTTTGCCCATTTCCACATCGCCCGCCCCCTTATTTCGGGTTCCCCCCAGCATTTCCTCTCCCGCGCTCCCAGGCAGCAGAGTGACAGTGGTCCGCTTTCCATCGACGATCCAGGGCATCCCCGACGACGGGCACGTGCACGTGCTGACGTCATTCATATGCATCAAAGGCGCAAACCATTCTCTGGTGACACGTGCACACGCTCTCTAAGGCGCCGCATGGCCCGGCCATCGTCCGTACAACTGACATTCTCGCACCGTCCATCGGTTGGTCAACCAGGCCAAGAATCGCTGCAGGGGAGGCGAGTGAGTACCGCGCAAAGGCCCGAGGGGCGGGCGCGAGAAACTCACCTCGACACCGAGCCCATACCCGCCGTGTTCCGAAGTACCGTACTTTCTCTGATCAGTGAACCAGTAGTACGGATCCGCAGGGATACCTTCCCGTTTGTAGCCCTCCATAAGCTCGTCAATGTCGGAAATACGCATGGATCCGCCTATGTGTGCGCGTGTGGATCGTGTCAGTTTGCACGACCTCGACCCCGGCCCTACCTGCCGGCGCGTACTCACCGACGATCTCGCCCACGTTGGGCATCAACACGTCCACGCTCTCGGTAAACTCTTCATCGCCCTCAATCTTCTTCATATAGAAGCTCTTGAGATGTTTGGGAAAGTTCATCAGGAAGATCGGCACATTCAACATGTCCGTCATCTTCCTCTCTGCTGCTTCCGCGATATCGTCTCCGATCTGATGGGGACGCGGGGCAACGGCCGGATCATCATCCTGGAACAAGATATCATGTTCATTGAGGAAAGCGATGGCGTCCTTGTAATCGAGTCGCTTGAACGGTCGTGCAGGCGGTTGGAAACCCGGGTTGAGTTCTTGTACGAGTTTGCCAACGACAGGGTCGGCGAGGACCATGTCTACTACTTCGCAGATCTGTTGCGGCGCCCCCAACGGCGGTCAACACCCGGGTTATACTCAAGTGCGCGCGCGCGCGCGCACGTGAATCAAACTCACCATCGTCTCGATGTGGTCCATCAAGTCTTTGAAATCGATAAACGCCAACTCGGCCTCCAAATGCGTGTACTCTGCCAAGTGTCTGTAAGCGCCGCGCAGGGGTCAGTAAGACCAGCGAAATGCCCGCCCGCATCTACGTACCGTCGAGTATGCGAGTTTTCCGCCCGGAAAGATTCTTGCACGCAGAACACGTCACCCAAACTGGGCAAACAAGTCTCGAGGTACAATTGACTGCTCTGGGTGAGGTACGCTTCCTGTCCGTAATAATCAAACTTGAACAAGCTCGAGCCACCTTCGACGGATGTTTGAACGATACAGGGCGGGGTGACCTCCATCACGGTGTGTTTGGCGTACACCGCACGGAAGGCGGACAGGACGGCGGCGCGCACTTTCATGATCGCTGCGGGGGTTTCTGCTCGTAGGTCGAGGTGTCGGAGGTTTTGACGGACCGAGAGGTCGGATTTCTGTAGCGGGGCGAGAAGGGGGGGGCCGGGCGGTTGTCAGGACGATGTGAAGAGCGTGAGAAACCACGCCGAGAACTCACCTCGTTGAACAGACTGGCGTACGCATCAACACCCGTAGGTGCCTTTCCAACCATTCTCCACCAATCAGCCACCAACTCGTGGCCCCCCGGTGCTGTCTTGCCCTCGGGCACCTGCTTCAACTCGCCCGTCACCTCGATCGTGCATTCGGTGACGAGGTCAAACGCGTCGAGCGTCTTTACGAGGTCCCCAGTCAAGACGAGCTGCAGGTACCCGGTTCCATCACGTAGGGTAATGAATGTCATTTGGCTTTGTACGCGGAGTCGGTGGACCCAGCCAAAGACCCGGACTCGAGATCCTCGGTGAGGCTCCAAGTGACCGATCTTTACCTTTTCAGCTCGAGCCTTGGTGGGATCTTCAACGAGGACAATCTTGGCGGCTTCCTCCCTTTTTTTCAGCTCACGTTCAGCCTTTTCCTTGGCCTCTTTCTCAGCGGCCTCACGCCCCTGTTCGGCCTTTTTCACTTTTTTCCAATGCGCATCCAGCAGTTTTTTCGCCTTTTTCATCGCCGCACCCGAGATTGGCTGCCAGTCGTTTCGCTCAGTCGAGTCTTGCTTGAGCACGAGGACGGGCCGCGTGATCTCCACGTCCGCAGAGGGGAAGGTGGTGAGAAGCGCATGGAAGGGAGTCTGGAATGGAGCAGTGGTAGTGCCGGTGCCGGTCTCGTCTGATCCGGTTTTCTCATCGACGTAGATCGGTTCTGACACCATCAAAGGATAGGCTCAGCATGAGCTGTGAGGCGAGTATCCGGGGGCACTCACCTCCGGAGGGTCCATCCTTTGCCTTTTCAGCGACAGCAGCTCCGCCAACGTTCAATGTCTCTGCGACCTTGGCCGAGAGGTCAGCGACGGTCTGCTTTGTCTGTTCGAGCACGGTGGGCTGCTGTTCGGTAGCCATGGTGGACGTGCGGTGGTGCGGACAGTATGCTATGTGAAGCTGCCCCCTGGAGTGTTGTTGATAAGGAACACCCGGTGGAAAGACAGTCAACCGTCTCCAAAAAGCGCAAAGCGGGGCGGGTGGATTACGTAAGCTGGCAAGAACCAGCCCGCGTGTGTGTCGATGTAGCGATGATGATGGCTGGTGTTGTGAGGTGGGGCACAGGGAGGGCAGTCAGCCACCCGGGGGATATACTTGGTCTGAACTGCCTTCCTTGAAGGAGGATTGATGGAGGTAGCAAGTAGCTGGTGGTGGTTGTTGGGACATTGCCGGGTGGCGATAATGACGTGTATATTGGGGCGCCCTTCCCCGCCCTTTATTTCCGTTCATGAGTAGTGTGTTGGCTTCTTGTCTCCCCGCTACAACACTCCCTCCCACACCACATCCCGAGATGGACATCGACGACGAAGATGCGTTCCTGTACGGCGACTCGGAGTCCGTCGACACGGCCCCCGCGGCAGCTCCGGGAGGTGCAGTAGACGATGTCGTCAAGAACGAGGACCATCAGCGTGAGTGACATATACCCACAGCTCGCCCAGCGCGGTCAACGTGTCCGCTGCCGACACTGGAGACTGACATCGGTTTGGCATTCTTATCTTCCAATTGGTATCGAAGAAGAGTCTTCAAGTGTCTGGCTTATTGAAGGATGACAACACCCAATACTTTTTGTTGGGATGTTTCTTCCTTCTTCTCAGACCCCACATTATGTTGCCTCTTCTCCCCTTTGGATTGTTTTCCGCCTTCCATGTGTTGGCATACACAAAGGGTCACTTGCTTCCTGTGTTTGGCATGGGTGAAAGCCCAATTGCTGCACATGTTGGCCACTTTGTTAGTAACAACAATACCAAGTCAATTCAAGTTGCCAGTCTTCTTGAGATTATCTCTTGGTTATGGCTCTTTGTACGCGTGATTACCATCAGAAAGAGATCATTGACTCCTTTCCTCGTGTACTCGTTGTTCCTTAAGCTCAGATTTGAGAAGTCTGTATTCACCAGAAATCACTTTAAGCGCTTGGAACTCCGCATCGATTCTGCTGTGAACAACGCCAACAATCCCACCGTCAAGAACATTTGGGTTCAATTCAAGGACGTGGCGAGAAAGCTTGGTTCCATCTACCTTGTCAACGACTATTCAAAGGAAAAGCTGACTTAGAATATACGATGTTTTATTGAAGATTGTAGACGGTATATAGCGACCCACTGTATTCCTGCCATATGATGTAAGTCGTGGCTGGGTGGTCACGTGACCATGACATCACCGGGCGTAATTCCATCGGCTTCTATCCGGTTCTATGCACCATATTTAGTTGCAAAAATGCCTGGAAATCCATCGAACCCGATGGAATATTGCCCCATGCATCGACGACTTATCCCGCTATAAATGGACACCACCGCCCCGCATACAATTTTTCATCTACCAAATTTCCATTAATAATGTCTAAAGCTGTTGGTATTGATTTGGGTACTACCTACTCTTGTGTAGCCCACTTTGCTAACGATCGTGTTGAAATTATTGCCAATGATCAAGGTAACAGAACTACTCCTTCGTTCGTTGCTTTCACCGATTCTGAAAGATTGATTGGTGATGCTGCCAAGAATCAAGCTGCCATGAACCCAGCTAACACTGTGTTCGATGCTAAGCGTTTGATTGGTAGAAAGTTCAACGACTCTGAAGTTCAAGGTGATGCTAAACACTTTCCTTTCAAGGTCATTGACAAGAACGGAAAGCCAAACATTCAAGTTGAGTTCAAGGGTGAGACCAAGGTGTTCACCCCAGAAGAAATCTCTTCTATGATCTTGACCAAGATGAAGGAGACCGCTGAAGGATTTTTGGGTACCAAGGTTAGCGATGCCGTCGTTACCGTCCCAGCTTACTTCAACGACTCTCAAAGACAAGCCACCAAGGATGCCGGTTTGATTGCTGGTTTGAATGTGATGAGAATCATTAACGAACCAACTGCTGCTGCTATCGCTTATGGTTTGGACAAGAAGGATGCCCAAGAAAAGAATGTATTGATTTTCGACTTGGGTGGAGGTACTTTCGATGTTTCCTTGTTGTCTATCGAAGATGGTATCTTTGAAGTCAAGTCTACCGCCGGTGACACTCACTTGGGTGGTGAAGATTTCGACAACAGATTGGTGAACCACTTTGTTAACGAGTTCAAGAGAAAGAACAAGAAGGACTTGTCCACCAACCAAAGAGCATTGAGAAGATTGAGAACTGCTTGTGAAAGAGCCAAGAGAACCTTGTCTTCTTCTGCTCAAACCTCTGTCGAGATTGACTCTTTGTTCGAAGGTATCGACTTCTACACTTCTCTTACCAGAGCTAGATTCGAAGAGTTGTGTCAAGACTTGTTCAGATCTACTTTGGACCCAGTCGAAAAGGTGTTGCGTGATGCCAAGGTTGACAAGTCTCAAGTCCACGAGATTGTCCTCGTTGGTGGATCCACCAGAATTCCAAAGGTTCAAAAGTTGGTTTCTGACTTCTTCAACGGTAAGGAGCCAAATAAGTCCATCAACCCCGATGAGGCTGTTGCTTACGGTGCTGCTGTGCAAGCCGCCATCTTGTCTGGTGACACTTCATCTAAGACTCAAGACTTGTTGTTGTTGGATGTTGCTCCATTGTCTATGGGTATTGAGACCGCTGGTGGTATCATGACCAAGTTGATTCCAAGAAACTCCACCATCCCTACTAAGAAGTCTGAGACTTTCTCTACTTACGCCGACAACCAACCAGGTGTGTTGATTCAAGTTTACGAAGGTGAGAGAGCCAAGACTAAGGACAACAACTTGTTGGGTAAGTTCGAATTGTCTGGTATTCCACCAGCACCAAGAGGTGTTCCTCAAATCGAGGTTACCTTCGATATCGATGCCAATGGTATCTTGAACGTCAGTGCCTTGGAGAAGGGTACCGGTAAGACTCAAAAGATTACAATCACCAACGACAAGGGTAGATTGTCCAAGGAGGATATCGAGAGAATGGTCAACGAAGCCGAAAAGTACAAGGAAGAGGATGAAAAGGAAGCTGCTAGAGTGCAAGCCAAGAACGGTTTGGAATCTTACGCTTACTCCTTGAAGTCCACCTTGGGCGAGGATCAATTCAAGGAGAAGTTGGATGCTTCTGAGATTGAAGAGGTCACCAAGGCTGCTGAGGAGACCATCACCTGGTTGGACGACAACCAAACTGCCACTGAGGAGGAGTTCACTGACAAGCAAAAGGAATTGGAGGGCAAGGCCAACCCAATCATGTCTAAGGCTTACCAAGCCGGTGCTGCTCCAGCTGGTGGTGCTCCAGGTGGCTTCCCAGGTGCTGCTCCAGGCGGTGCCCCAGGTCCATCCAACGACGGACCAACTGTGGAGGAGGTTGACTAAATAATAGAGTAATGTATTAAGAATAAAGTTAAGATTAGTGAAGTGTAGTGAAAAGCAAGCAGAAGCAACAAACAAAAAATAATCCGCCCCTATGTATCCCCTATATGCAACTTACCACTGTGAACAATGCACCCCTGTGTGTTGCTTGGGTCTTTATCGGTTCCGTGATTGGTCGTATGCGTCCATTCGTCCGTCCTGTCTTCCCGGAGTTGGGCGCACTTAAGACCGAAACCTGGGGAACTGCGAGTCAAAGAGGAGAGTGTAGAAGGGTGGGGAAAGGTATATAAATACAATTGAAGAACGTAGTAGTTGAATTTAGCGATGTAGAGTGAAAATTTATGAGGTTAAAGTATTTTTAAAATTGAACTCCCAATTAACCGGAAATGAAGTTGTCGAGTGAGTTCCGGCGGATGGCCGGAGTGTGAGTGGATAAGGTTTGGGCATAACGCCGGGCCAAGTATAAAAGCGAGGAAGAATCTGGGGTTGGATCTATTTCTTTGAACGTAATTGGTCATTATTTATTAACTGGTAGCTCATATAACTTGATCTATACGAGCGTACGAGTGAGTCATATTTATTCACATACAATTACAGAAAAAGTTGAGAGACAACCCAGTTCGGTGACTCAACTAAAATAGTCAATTGGTCTTAATTAACCCATTGGCAACACCCCCAGCTTTCAAAAAGCATCAAAACACCGTCTTATCTGTTGGCACCTAGTTTTGGGCTTTACCCAACAGTGCGAATTTGGTGAAAAATTTCAACCCCAGACTTTCCAAAATCCGTTGTTAATCGACTCATTCTGCCATGACCCAGCAACATTCGGTAGTCCACGAGGCCAACACTTCGCTGTTGCGTCCCATTCCCGAAGAATTTTTCGCAAAACAGCCAAGAAAGGGCCATGTCGAATCACTTGAACAATACCATGAATTGTACAAGAATTCAATTGAGGACCCCCAGGGGTTTTTCGGACCCTTAGCTAAGGACTTACTTTCATGGGACCGTGAGTTCACCCATGTCAAGTCGGGATCCCTTCAGCATGGTGATGCTGCTTGGTTTTTGAATGGTCAATTGAACGCATCGTACAACTGTGTTGATAGACATGCGTTGGCTACTCCCGACAAAATTGCCATTATGTACGAAGCCGATGAGGAAAAGGACAGTTATACCCTCACTTATGCTGAGCTTTTGAGAGAAGTTTCCAAAGTTGCTGGAGTATTGACTTCTTGGGGTATCAAGAAAGGTGATACTGTAGCCATATACCTCCCAATGAACCCACAAGCTATCATTGCCATGTTGGCGGTTGCTCGTATTGGAGCCATCCACTCGGTTATCTTTGCTGGTTTCTCGCTGGGAAGTATTAAAGACCGTGTAAATGATGCTGCTTGTAAGGCCCTTCTCACCTGCGATGAGGGTAGAAGAGGAGGACGTCCTGTGAACATCAAAAAATTGTGTGACGATGCTCTCGAACAATGTCCAACCGTCGAGAAGGTGTTGGTGTTCAAACGTACTGGAGCTGATGTTGCTATGAAGAAAGGTCGTGATTTTTACTGGGATGAAGAAACCGCAAATTTTCCAGGTTACACACCTCCAGTCCCTGTCAATTCTGAGGACCCACTTTTCTTGTTGTACACTTCTGGATCCACGGGAACCCCCAAAGGTGTGTTGCACACCACCGGAGGTTACTTGCTTGGTGCTGCGTTGACCACAAAATATGTTTTTGACATTCATCCTGAAGACATCTTGTTCACCGCGGGAGATGTGGGATGGATTACCGGCCACACTTATGCGTTATATGGACCTCTCGCTTTGGGAGTGTCTACAATTGTGTTTGAAGGTACTCCAGCATACCCAGATTATGGCAGATTATGGCAAATTGTCGACAAGTACAAGGCTACTCATTTCTATGTTGCACCAACTGCGTTGAGATTATTGAGAAAAGCCGGTGAAGAAGAACTTGCCAAGTACGACTTGTCAACTTTGAGAACTTTGGGTTCTGTAGGAGAGCCTATTTCTCCTGATATCTGGGAATGGTACCATGAAAAAGTGGGCCGTGGAAAGTGTCATATTACCGATACTTATTGGCAGACCGAGAGTGGTTCTCACTTCATTGCACCATTTGCTGGAATCACCCGTAACAAGCCTGGATCCGCTTCACTTCCCTTCTTTGGCGTACAAGCCTGTCTTATCGACCCAGTTTCAGGCCATGAAATATCTGGAAATGACGTTGAAGGTGTCTTGGCTATCAAAGATACCTGGCCATCGATGGCTCGTTCGGTGTGGAAAAACCACACCAAGTACATGGATACTTACCTCAAACCCTACCCAGGTTACTACTTTACTGGTGACGGAGCAGCTCGTGACCACGATGGTTACTACTGGATTCGTGGTCGTGTAGACGATGTGGTCAATGTCTCTGGACACAGATTGTCGACCGCTGAAATTGAAGCAGCTCTCATTGAGCACCACGGAGTCTCTGAGGCTGCTGTGGTGGGTATCAACGATGATTTGACCGGTCAGGCAGTGGTGGCTTACGTTGCACTCAAGGATGAAGCGGCTGGTGCCAATGGTGATGAATTGAGAAAGGCACTTGTGCTCCAAGTCCGTAAAGAAATTGGTCCATTTGCTGCTCCCAAGTCTGTCATTATCGTTGCAGACCTCCCTAAGACCCGTTCTGGTAAGATCATGAGACGTATTTTGAGAAAAATTTCGAGTAATGAAGCAGATCAATTGGGAGACATCACCACCTTGGCCAACCCACAATCGGTTGAGGGAATCATCAAGGAGTTTTCGTTGCAGTTTGGAAAAAAGTAGAATACAGATCTTAGCATAAAAGTATTTCTATTTTTCTTGTTCTTTTTTTTCTCGGTTATTCTTTTTTGCTTCTTCTGTTCCTGTTTCCGTCTCTTTCTGTCTTATCTGTTTTTATTTTCGCGATCTCATCACTCATGTGGGGACCCATACTACCATTTATTGTGGTAAAATGGATCCAATTGACCATCATGTGGTTGTGTCCCGTACGGTTCGACACTTCATCTGACCTTGTGTTAGCCAAATATGTGCTGGATCAAGCAGAATTTGTGAGTGGATGGCCATCTCCGGTGCGACCACTTGTCAATTGTTTCGTCAATTCTGTGCTAAAAAAACTTGTTGCTTGGGATATAGTGTACTTCTCGGACCTATTTGTCCACGACATCGAGTTTGAACACTTGTTTGTGTTCTGTCCTCTTTGGTGGAGATGGGTCAAGTATATGCCACCAGCTTCAAATAATTTCTACACAAAGCTATTTGCTTCTGTTATTTATGCCAATGGTTTCCACTTGGTTTCTTGTATTTCCATGTACTACTTGGCTGAAACAACATTTGGCAAAATTAGTATGTTTCGTCTGCGTGCAAAATCCATAGCATTGGCATCTTCATTGGCGTATGTCATTTCACCAGCAGGCATATTTTTGACGGCACCTTACTCAGAAAGCTTTTGTAACGTGCTAGTGATCACCGGGTTGTGGTTTAGAGAGGCTGGTCTCGGTAAAAACCCGGTTTTGTCATCATTCAACAATTTAACTTCAGTTATCTTATACCTTGTTTCCGGCCTGCTTATTGCAATTTCCTTTGGAGTTCGAGCCAATAGTGTGCTCTTTGGCTTGTTCTACCTCTACGATCTACAAAACGCTTGGAAAAACAGTCTCTTCACCGATTGTACATTGACAATTGCTGCTGGTGGACAGCTCGCTGTGGCTATAGTGGTATCCACTTGGTACCCATATTCCGTTTTCTGTCCCAATCGTGGAGAATGGTGCAACTCCTGGTTTCCCCTGCTCTTCTCCTATGCCCAGTCAAGGTACTGGGGAACAGGCTTCCTTGCGTATTGGGCCCCAAACAATATACCGAATTTTGCATTCGCAGCACCTACAATAATCATTGCATTTTGGGCTTCGAGATACTTTTTGCTCGACTATCCCTCAAACCGGCTCCTTCCGCACATAGCCACTACACTAGCACTTTGTATGGGAGCAATTCTATTCTGGCATGTTCAAATCATTACCCGAATCGGATCGGTGTTACCACTCCCATACATGTACATTGGGTGTTTGGCAACGTCACCATCCCAAATTCAAAACTCATGGGCCAAATACATTGCTGTATTTTCCTTGCTGTGGATATTTCTCCAAACCGGCCTTTTCGCTGGGTTTCTTCCTCCAGCTTAGGCACTGTGATTGTCGCAACCGTTTTCCTAATCGGGACATGGTTTCCTCTAAGGTTAGATATAAAGTGGCCACAATCACCAAAATTGATCCACAATGAACCAAACCAATTCAGGGGTGCTCCGAAGTGTGTTCTACGACCTTGACCTGAGCAAATGGTCGCGCACTGTGTGTGGCTTGATTTTTATCATGGTGATATTTGCAATCAAATACTCACAAAAAAAGCCGAAAAAATCGGTGGTGAAAAGAGACATAAATGCCAACAGAAAATACGGACATTGGACTCCCGACTACAATTTCAAGACCCCTACGCCGCCACCGTATCCAAACTGGGACATAAACACAACCAGACCTCAGCCGTATCGGGCTTTTAGACACAAGTATAGTATCACCATGGCCATTCGCAACATGGATTTCCATCAATGGATCGAGCTAGATAACGAATGGCTCAAGTTCCACAACCACAAGTTGGAGAGAACGCGGGAGAAGAAGCAAGAGTTGTGTGTTACCAGTCCTGAAGCTCGGGACGCTGCATTTGAGTTGTTGGATGAATTGTGGAACTATCTTCCCCATAGATATCCTAGTTTATTCCAACAAACTCCAGATGGTTTGAGTAATTTGGTTACGGGAGAGTCATGGAGCTTCAAAAACGGCACCAAGGAGGATCCTATGTATATAGCGGCCATGCTTCTACAAGACGATATAGCCATTATGATCGAGCAGGAAGATGGTCAATATGTGTTGAAAGGAGGAGCCATTATGTTGGCTGGGTTCTGGAGACTCAAAGACAAGTTCAATCTCCCATTGAGTGCCATTCATACCTCGGGAGATGTTCCAAAGTATAAGGAAAAATTGCAAACTGGAATGGAAAAGTTCTTTATTCGACAAACCTGCGATAAGCCGGTGGTTCGCAACAATTATTTTATTCAAACCGATGGAAATTTGCCATGGTCCAAGTCGATTGGTGACGAAGATAAAGACGTGGTTGGTTGGTACACCGCTGAGCCTGCAAAGGATATCAATCAATTGTACTTTCGTAGTGAGAGACAAAGTTTGAGAAGATTGCCAAAAACTGGTGCGACAATTTTCACCATCAGAACTTATTTTTTGCCAATTACCGAACTTGCACAAGAACCATACGTTCCCAGAAGACTCTTGAATGGCATCAGAAGCTGGGTTCCTGAAGT